>JASDQU010883258.1:47356-57992 GCA_032191745.1 Picea mariana
AGCATATAGAGGAAGATCCTTCTAGAAGCGAAAGCTTCTATTAGGTCTTCTTACATCCGCCTTATTCTATTTTATTGAAAGGTATTATTAATATTGACCTTTATTACATCCGAATACATTGATCTACCTATGTGCAGGTTAGGACCTTAACAATCTTCATCCAATATTCAATGTGGACATCCTTCGGGCATATTTTCCCCCATTATTGGACACCTCCGAGATCTCAGAACAACTGACACCAACAGATCTCAACCCTCACTGCATGGAACAAGCATCCACTAATCAGACAGTGGACACACAGGTCAAGGGCACTCGCCAACAACGGATCCAACTTTATATGGTTATCAAGGCAAGGCAACTCCTACACGAAGGAAAGTGGCTCACCCGGGGCCAAATCCAACAGAATTTTTCTCACTTGATGGGGGAACTAAATGCAATAGAGACCATTTTTTCGTAAGGGGGGAGGATTGATCCAGGTGGATATTGGTGGCCACCCACCTATTCCAACTGGCTCCTTGTGTCCATTTTTGCTCAACACGTTCTTCTGTAATGCTTTGCAATTGTGGGTTATACACTTCTAGGGTTGTCTGAAGCCCCACACATCCTTTAGGTGGATATGGGTGGCCTCTCACCTAATCCAAATGGATTATTTTGTATGTTTTCATGTCACCACATCTTGTTTTACTTCCAGGGCCGTTTTGGGGCCCTAAACGTTGTTTTTTTGGCTCACCACAATCAAAATGTGGACAGAGTTAGAGTTTGATGGAGGAATGTGTAGCTCTCTGAAATACCTTTCCAACAGGGTATCACACGCCTAAAACAGAGGTTGTATGCAAAAGGTACTACCCTTGGAAGTTGAGGTACCAAATTACACCAACTTACTCATAGGGCCCACATGACTTTTGGCATTTCACCTTCTAGGGTTAGGTTTTTGGATGTGTAGGGTTTTGGAATTCATGAGTAATATCAAAAAGGCCTCTGGAGCCTCATTGTAATCCATTCTGCTCAAACGGATGCGCGTAACAGCCAGATCTCTTCTCAGAGATAGCTACCATCATTCAAGAAGTGTTTCAGTTCTGCAGTTTTATAGTTTCAACTTATTTCATTATTTAATAGAAGATATTGTTCACTGGATATTTGTGTTATTATTCATATCTTTGCTTTTATTATATTCAGTCTGTTAATCAGTTTGTTCTGCTCCTAAATACGGATTAGGCATCCTCTAATTGGTCCACCTATCAACCAATTGTACGATCATTGCCACATGTCAGATGTTGATTGGACCACCCATGTTGTACGATATGCCTTGTCACCTACCCAGTCAGTTGTATAGTATGCCATGTGGCACCTTGGGGGTACTACCATGTCAACATCGTATGACTTGTACGGTTGTGTCATGTGTCAACCTTCCAGTGGTGACGCGTGTCACCTTGACTTTTACTTTTTCCCTGTTTGACTTGAAATTTGATCGGCCATAGCTTTTGCATACAAACTCCGTTTGAGGTGATTTTTATGCCATTGGAAAGCTATTGTCGAACTCTGTGCAATGAAATAGTTTTCAAGAGCATTTTAAATGGTCAAATTTTGATCTTTTCTGAATCCTCCAGGACCTCTGTGAGATTTCATGGATGCTCTTAGACCTCTGTGGGTGTTCTTGGATCCTCCTGGATCACACCTTCCCACTAAAGAATTTTTTGGTCCTCCAAAAGTATGAATATTTCAACAACTTAGTGATGATAACTCTTACTCACTCTTCCACCTTATTGTAATGCTCTTATCCAGTAACTCAGTGATGACAACTCTTACTCACTCTTCGACATTACTGTAATGCTCTTATCTAGTAACTTAGTGACGATGAAACTTCTTCACTCTTCCACCTTGACGAATATTATGGAACTAAATTTCCATTTTGGATCTTGGATACCAGGTCAATATATTTCTATATGTTTCTGTGGAATATGGCTCTGATTCTAGCCCTTTGGCACTGGCGCTAGTTCAAATCTAGTTCGGGTTCTGGGTCATAGATTCTTTCATAACAAAATTATGCTCACTGGATGTCTACAATATCTGAATCTAAATATTGTACTCAATTTCCACTCTCATATCCTTCTATGCTGAAGATATTCTGTATTAGCCAATCATGAAACCAAGTCGAATGCTGATCTATGCTTCATTGTTCATGTATTGTTGATGTATCTGTAGGAGTCTCTGAATGAATTCAATGTTCACTTCCTCTCTCCTACCCTGAAAGAAACTCTAAACATATGCTCTGTATTGTTTAATATTATTTTTCTCAAGGTATACATCTACATGAACATGACATAATATCTCGGATATGCTTATAACATGCATATTTACAAGTATATACCTCTTATATCTTTACAAAGAAGATTATTTTTCCTTTACCAACTCTAGGAAGATTTACATTACTTCGATACTCTTCTCCCTTTTGATCTACATGCTCCAACCACCTGCATCCTTCTATTCGTTCGCCTTGGTACTTGAGAATAAGAATGTTAACTTAGACAATTCGATCCTTATGTAGTCCTTAGCTAATAAGAAGACAATACAATTGTCTACACTATTGTCGAAAGGCTTAGAAATCTCTATAAGATCCCTCTCACTCTTATAACAAAGTGGCTATATAAAAACCCTTTACAAGATTCCTCTCACTTTAAACAATATATAAGGTGGCTATATAGAAATCATTTACAAAATTACCCTCACTCTTAACAATATATAAGGTGGCTATATAGAAATTTTACAGAATTCCTCTCACTCTTACAATCGACCATGAGTGGCTTTCAAGCCTTCTAATACAACAATAGAAATAGACTTAGAAGGTATCTACATATGCACATTATCTTTCATTTTACAAATATACATATTTACAATGAAATCTTTTCTATTGGATAGTTTATTCATGGACTCATCCTTCCCTTAGTACTGGAAGGAGTCTCACAACTTCATATCTTTGACAATGCCTCTGATGCTAATGCTAAATATGACATTGAATCTGATTTTTAATCTAAGAAACCATTAAACCATATTATAGGTCTTCTCAGCAACCTATATAACCTCTCCTTCTGAACACCAAGCACTACTGTTGTATCTTGAGTAGCTTCCATTGAATACACAAGTACTTGGCCATTCTGGAATGCGATTGCATATCCTTCATCTTTGAATGATGCAATCGAGAGTAGGTTTAATTTAAAATCTGGAACATACAACATATGTTATATTCCCATAAATCCTCCCAACGCGAGCTAGAATATTACATATCCAAACCCTCTTATTGCTTGTCTGGTGTTAGTTCCAGATCCTACATAGCAATTTGTGTCATTCTATGAGAAAGTCAGGAATACTGATCTCATCCTGGTCATGTGGCAAGATGATCCACTGTCCACGAACATTCCTTGATGTCTTCATATGTCACTTTGTTAAGACCAACCATTAGGAAGTATTCTTTCTCGAATCTTTCAACAAGACTATTAACTTCACTTGGGGTTGTTGGTTGTCTTCTTGCAAGTGGCTTTACATCTTTTTGGTTATGCTTCTGACATAAGTGTGGATAAAGTGTCCAAAACTTCTCCATAAGATGTCCACTCTTACCACAATAAGATCAGAGTGTCTTGTTCCCATCTTGGAACCACGATCCCTTCTTTTCATTCCCCCTTTTCATTTGTTTGGAGAAATGACCTTTACCTTTATCCTTCTTCTTGGATGGGCTTTCTTGCACAGACTGTCTTCTTCGACATTTATCCATATTATGGTTACTAGTTCCACATGAAGCACATGGATACATAGACAATATATTCTTATCAATTTTACCAGTGGGAAATGTCTTCATTCCCTCTTTAGAATGCACATCTTTTTTTGGAGACGTCTTACATCCGTTACCTTTCTTTGGGTTAGAAGGTAAGACTTGTTGGATATCTGTTATATTCTTTGCATGACTAGAATTAGTGTCATGGGTTCTGTAGGGGGGTAGAGCCCCCCTACGCAAGGGTTCATGGGTAGCGCTCCCCCAAAAAAACATTCCGCAATTTTTTGTGTGCATTTTTGGGTTGTCCTCGGTTTTTGTGTCCATTTATGGGCATTTTTTCAGCACATGGTTTTTTGTCGATGGTTTTCTATTTCCTATTAAAAAATTAGGGTTGTTGACTAATCCAGGTCATTGGATTAGTGTTTTGGATGTCGCTAGCTCATATATGTATATTGTGTTATAAACAATGTATGTTGTGAATGAATATAGAATATGCTGGTTTTCCCAGTTTGGGTTTCCAGGGGAAAAATATCTGTGTAATGTGTGTATTTTCCATTCTATCTTTTAGGTTTTTTTAATTGAAAATCTATTTGCAGTAAAATATTGTACAAGGTTAAAATCTACAAGACTAACTATTTATGAAGAACCTCTTCATCTGAAGTTCTCTTTATTTCAGTCATCCTTGAGCATTCTCCATCTTGATGAGAAAAAGAATAATATGAAGAATCATCTTTCTCGATCACCCCCTTTAAAGGATATAGTTTCTCTTGCATTAGAGACATTACATTCTCTACTTGCAAATATTCATGGAATGGTGCTAGAGATGACAATACCCGATCCTTAGTCTATAACTTCCTTTCCAACTCATGAAAAATACCTCTATGGAATTCCTCATGACACATCAATCAATCTTGAAGCTTCTGCTTCTCTTCCTCGAGAGATTGTAGTTGCATCCTTAATTCAAAATTCTCCTTCTAAATTTGTTGGTTAATGTTCTTCTGTCACCTTAGCTTCATGAGAGATTTACTCATTTTTTTCCTCTCAACAAGAGTCTTAAAACCTTCACCAACTTAAGTCTTGGACCTCGTCACATGAACTTGCAAATACACGTCAAAACTAGCTCTGATACCACTTGATCCGAAAATCTTTAGATACCAATCTTAATCTTTAAAAACCCATTTTAGCATCTATCTTGATTCAAAATTATTCTTGATCGTATTGAGATGATTTGTAGAAAAATGTTGATGTGCTTATTATCCAAAATCTCATAAAATAATGATTAATTTGAATAATTATGATATAACACAACAAAAAGTAAAAGAACTCAAATAAACAATATTGATGACATAATTTACTTCATATTCAAAGTTCCCTTCAAACCAATAAGACTACTCCTCATAATCTCAAAATGTCAAATTGCATTACAACATGGACTTACAAAGCCATTTTGATGGACTCTCTTCAATTCCACTGCTCAAACTCAAATATAGAGTTTACCATTGAATTCCTTGCAAAATTTTGAGAAAAACGAGTATAAAGTCGACCATATTCTGAACTGGCTCAATTTTACACTCTTTACAGGCCAAACAATGCATTATGGTGCTCATTAATGGCAATATGGACTAGAAATTTTAAAAACAACATCATAGCACAAAATTAACACCACCATCATACTCCTCTCGAGAAAATGATAAAAATGAGTATAAACATGCCTATGTTTGGACAAAGTACCTCATGGCACGTAATTCTATGCAACACATAAACTTGGTTATCTCTTGGCACACAAATCTATGCATCTGTACTATACCTCCTACTCGGGATCCATACCACCTCGATATCTATTCCTGTCTTGGGATGTGTGCAAACCACAGTCCGTGCGCCCATTAAATAGGTCACAGGCCCAAACCTCCCGCCCAAACTTTATGGCACACACATTAAATATAATTAACTATATTTACCCCCCCATAGAGAGTCGATGGCGCATTGGCTGGGGTGTTGGCATAATATATGGTGGGTTGGGGGTTCAAGACCCGTCGACCTTGTTTTTGGTTAAGCTCTTGGTTGAACCACCATTTAATATAGTATATGTGTTGGCACATATATTGATTTTCATGGACTTTGGTTTAAACATTGATATGTATTATACCATAGGTTGCAGGGTCCACCCCCCGACGTTTTAAACCCCAAAATATATAGTTTTCGACTGTAAATATATTCTGTGCCATAGATATGTTAAGTATCATCGTGTCGTATAATGGTAAGGCGTTGGATTTACATGCATGAGGTCAGGGGTTCGACTCCGGTCGACCCATAAAAAAAATTAATAAACCTTAACCATAGAAGACCAATGGGGAAATGCCATATAGAAACCTCTCATTGTTCCACCTGTCAACCAAGTGTACGATCATTGTCATGTGTCGAATGTTGATTGGACCACCTGTGTTGTACGATATGCCTTGTCACTTGCCCAATCAGTTGTACGACATACCACGTGGAACCTTGGGGTACTGTCACGTCAACATCGTACGACTTGTATAGTCGTGCCATGTGTCACCCTTCTAGTGGTGATGCATGTCACCTTGACTTTGACTCTTGAAATGTTTGACTTGAACTTTGACCGGCCATAACGTTTGCATACGAACTCCGTTTGAGACAATTTTTGTGTCATTAGAAAGCCATCACCAAGCTCTACACAATGAAGTAGTTTTAGAGAACATTTNGTGAGCGTTCTTAGATCCTCCTGGTCCACCAACTTTACTGCATTTCTAGCATATTCTTATCGACTGAATAAGGGATTTATATCTACCCTTCGAATTAGACTTTCTACCAGAGAATTTTCCTTTATCACTGTCAATGTGTTTTCGTCTCACCACTAATTCATCTTTAGTCGATCCTTCCATGTTCTTCCTTCCCATTTCTCTGACAATAGAGATGCAACCATGTCTTCTAGCTCTAATTTGGTTAAATTACGCCTTATAGCCATGACTAAGCTATCCTAGGAGTCTGATAAAGAACATAACATGCTAATACTTTTCTCCTCATAGGTGATTTTAATATCCACATAAGATAACTGAATTATTATGGTATTAAACGCAATTAAATGCTTAGTTAGAAAACTTTCCTCACTCATCCTCAGAAGATACAACTTCTTTCTAAGGAACAAATTCTTTACGAGGGATTTATACTAGTATAAGCTTCTCAACTTGTCCCACAATTTCTTGGCTGAATCTTTACCTGAGACATCAACAACACCAAATGTACAAGACAAAGTTGAATCATACTCCTTTCCCTTCTCTCGAGTTTCTCCCATTCTTCCCTCGACATACCTGTCAGAATGGTACATAGACAAAATGTTTCTCATTGTTCTTGATCTACAAGGAGATCTTCAATTTTAAGCTTCTAGAGCTCAACATTTTGGCCATTGAATTTTTTGATCTCTATTCTCCAGCTACTTTCCATTCTTTAAACACAACTTTAAATATATCTAACTTATGACTCTTATTGTACCTAAGGTTTAGCTTTAGATCCAAGGTTTTTAAACCAAGCTTTGATACCACTTGTTAGGAAATAGAACACTTCCACACTAAACCTAGCAGAAGAGAGGAAGAACGTTTTAAGTTAGAAATCAAATGACAAAGAAAACACACAGTACACAAAGATTTTACTCTAGAAACCCAAATGGGAAAACCAACATTCCTGGAGCGTCTTTCTCCCTTGTTGTCTTATTCATTCAGAATGAAAGGTTACATACCTAACCTTGGTCCACACCTAAGACACAATCAACATCATACCTTCTTGCTTTACACAAGGACAACACTGTAGCCAATTCAACTTACATCTACATGACCAAGAACCTCTATCATGATTAATATCAATATTAGCTTGTACAACATTACAACACGCCTTATTTATAGGATTTACAGTAGGAAAAACCCTAAGGAAAGGCACCCAAAAATGGTTACAAATCCATGCAGATCATTGGCTACAAATCCCGTGAATCTCAAGATTATATTATAGTCGACTACCAAGTCAGATTACCAGTCGACCTTCATTCAGTATTCAATCGATTTCCACGAGACTTCTTGTCGACCTCTTGTCGATTGAACTCTTCGAATTGTTGTTGATTACTTTGACTTCAACTTTTCCTGGTCGATCAACCTCGACCTTCGACTTTCACTGCCAGTTGATCCACCTCAACTAGACTTTCAATACGAAAAATATAACAACCCAACAATTTCCAGTTCTAGTCTGGAGGATAATGGTTTGTATACCTAGGAATACCCTGTATATCAAGGGAAGGATACACTTCATGCATACGCCAAGGTGCCATGGTTCCATTACTTGGAATGACACCTCAATAGAATTTCTAGGAGAGCTCAAGGCTCATCAAAATTGAAGAGGGTATCTTCCCTCAATGGAGTCACCAGATAAACTTATGAAGTTCATCAAAGTTGAAAAGAGAACTTATGTCAAATGGAGTCGTCATTCAAGTTATTCGTAAAGGTTTTGGGAATAACTTACTAAGTGTATTTAAGGGTCAGAAAGGATTCAAAATTCTCCCTGAAAACGATGCCAAAATGTTATCGCAGAGATTTTAGTTTGGGAAAATCCCAACCCAAACCATAAAGGTGTGACAACTTTGGGAGTATTTACCCACTATCACCTTAGATAAACACTCCCCTCACTTTGGTGATGATAAAATCACCACAAGGGGGGAATCTCGGGCGACCCTAGGGGGATTGAGATGGAAAGTGAAAGGAAATGAAGGATGCTCTGATAGGTCAAGGTCAAATATGGAAAGGAGGCTTGAGAAAGAGTCTCATGAAAAGGTGATTGGTTTCCAAGGAAGTGTACCTGCAAAACAATGTTATCCCTACCTAGAACAAGACAATATATAACAAATGAAGCCTCAAAACCAAAGGGAACTTAGCAAGAAACCTTGTTGTACCAAATTGCAGCAATATGGAAATATATATATCAACAATAAATGATAAAAATAGCTACAAATTTAACCATCAAAATCAAGTACAAGATATTGGAAACCAAGCTAGCAATAAGTAGACAAATTTCCAATGATTAAGGCAAGACTTTGATAGAAATTAGAGGGTTGTTAATGTTATCAACAATATTTGTAACAACCTTATGGTTGTATCAAACAATTACTACAAAAAAAAAATAAAGCCACTAGAATCAACAAGTAAACCACCCAAAAGATAACTAATAATTAATAGATTAATTATGACAGCTTGCAAGTGAATTTTAGTGGTAGAAGAGTGAGTAAACAATGAAAAGTAGATGGGTTTGTTGTAGCCGTATTGGCTGTAGCATTAATTTTATAACAAAAATGATATCACTTGGCAAATCAATATGACCTTAGGGCACACAAAATCTTATAACATGTAGAATTAAATCCAACTTGAACAATTGCAATATCTCAAGAAATCACGTATACCAATGCATGAATATTCAATATCCAATGCAAGTAGATTAGAACCTTATATATTGGGTTATGGAGTCTCTTGTATATGAACTAGGGTTTGTTACTTCTCTAGGGGTGTAAGCCCTTTTAATCCCTAGAGAAAACAAACCTTAGCAAGGTAAATCTACAAATATGTAAGCCCTTTTTCTCCTTGTAGCAACCTTTGCAAAGTAGCTTCTTTCAATGAAAATTAAGATAGATCTTGATGGAGGTTGTATGCCCTTATTATTCTCCAAGGATTTAGACAAATTAACCTTGAAACAAGAATAAACAATACAATCGTGCATAAATTCCCTACCAATTTCAAGAGATAGTATGAAAAACACTTTTTTATCAAGAATATTCCATCACATTACCAAGAAACAAGAATCCAAGAGATAGCGCCTAGCCTTTTCCTCCAATAGACAAGTAAAAGCATCGACAATTGCACCAAAGAGAGATAAAGTGAATTGCCCAAGTAGGGTGAAAATTTCAGCTAAGAGAGTATGTAATTCTTAAAACCATCATGATAAAATGAGAGTGTCGACCCTCTAATTTGTCTTTACATTTTACAAAAATGAAATAACATTAAATTAAAATCCCCTGAGGGGTGACGTCATGCCCTAAAGGGTGGCGTTAGGCCTCAAAGAGAGATGTTGAGCCTCTAGGTGAAATTCGTTGCACCTCCAAAGGACATGTGTCACCTCGTCATGTGCTAGAGTGATTGACAATACGTCTCTCTCCATCAAATCACATCACATCACCACCACCATCATAAAAACCCATCAATAAAAGCGACATCAAGGGATAGGATACGATGTCCTAGGCATCCCAAGGCCAACGTTTAGGTGCAACAGGCCACAATGTGATCATCTCATGCTGGTCAAGTGCCTCCAAAGGAAATGTTCATCTTCCCAAGTGTGCAATGAGCGAGGGCACATCATCCAACCTGTGGGCTTCAATCCCCTATGACGGTCCAAGTGATGTTGTTCCTCCATGGAAAAGATTTCACTTGGAACGGTCCTGCAAATACAAACAAGTACACCCTCCAAGGGTCCACAAGTCACACGTATCGTGCCAAGTAAGCCATATCTAATAAAAGAACCACCCAAACATGTGAATCAAATCGCCCCTTTTCAAAATAAACAAATGCTCAAAGACCTTATACAACTTGCCAAATTTAGGTATGGGAGGGTTGTCTTGGTGCCCTAATGGGTAGATCATTCCCTGAGTCAAGGAGTGTTTCCCAAGAATACCCTCTCTAAGTCATGTAAAATAGTATGAGGTGGATGCAGGTGTAAATTTTGGGCATGGGGTTTCTTGACATACAATGGCTCATATTGTCTCATTTATGGGTGCTTTTGTAGAGGGTGTGATGCATCCTCATTTGCAATGCACCCTTTTTCCAATCC
>JASDQU010883258.1:67807-79257 GCA_032191745.1 Picea mariana
GAATAAGAAACTACAAAACTTTGGAGGAAGAGGTTCTAGAGGCAAAGGAAGAGTGAACACTACAGGAGGATTGTCTAGAGATGGTAAGGAGGATGACACAACTAGAAACCAATTTTCTAGAGGAGTTAACAATGTTAGTATATTTAAGGGTTTAAGAAGAGGCTGAGGTAAGTATGTCATTATTTGCTACAAATGCAAAGTATGACATAGGGCATATGGATGTCTGGAGAAACATAACCCTAGAAGAAAAAATGAGGCCAAGACTCATATCATATAGGCAGATGAGGCATCAATTTTTGGGGATAATGTTGTGGTGCTTCAACATGAACATGGTGAAAATATGATGTTCAAAAGGGTGTTACTCAAACCTAAGAAGAAGAACGTGGAAAAACTTGAACAAGGAAAGGGTGTTTTAAAAACCAAATATAAGATTCAAGGTCGATGTTGCAATTTGATCATAGATGGAAGAAGCACAAACAATATGGTGTCCAAAAAGGTGATTGAGAAGTTGAAATTCAATTCCATTCTTCATCCCAATCCATATAATGTTTCATGGCTATAGAAATGTCATCTAGTGACCATGATAGAACTATATTTGCTAATATTTTAGATAAGCAATTCATTGACTAGGTATTTTGTGATGTGGTTGAGATGGATGTGTGTCACATGTTGCTTGTAAGACCATGTTTATTTGATATTAATTTTTTCCATGATGGTAGGGAAAATACCTATGAGTTTGATAAGGATAAACAATGTTATAGATTGGAACCTATGACATAAAAAGAGGTTGCAACAATGGACAATAGTGGTAGAAAAAGTGTTGGAAACAATAGAAATTAAGTAATTTTGTGCTTAGCCAAAGAGTTTTTGAGAGAACGAAAGAGGGAAAACTTATATTTCACTATAATGCTAGAGAAAGTCCAAGAAGCTAAGGAAAATGTGCCAATGGGGATTCATCTCTTATTGAGTAAATTTCAAGAGATTGTTTTGAATGACATGTTGGTAGGATTGATTCCCATGAGAAGTATTGTGTATCAAATCAACATGGTACTAGTATCAAGTTTACCCAATAAATCCCCTTATTGAATGACTTTTGTAGAGAGTGAAGAAGTACATAAGTTGGTGCAAGAATTGATTGATAGAGGGTTGATCCATGAAAGACTAAGTCCATGTGTTGTACCAATAGTATTGGCACCCAAGTAGGGAAGTGAATGGAAAATTGTATTGATTCGTCGACTATCAACAAAATTACTATCAAGTATCAATTTCCCATCCCAAAGATGGAGGACCTCATGGATTTTTTGAGTGGGGTGAAGTACTTTTCAAAGATATATTTGAAGAGTGGATACCATCAGATAAAGATAAGGGAAATTGATGAGTGGAAGATAACTTTCTAGATGAAGGATGATTGTTTGAATGGTTGGTTATGACATTCAAATTACAAATGTGCTTAATACAATTATGAGGGTGATGAATGAAGTATTGAAGCCATTTCTTTGAAAATTTTCCATCATATTTCTTGATGACATTCTAATTTTTAGTAGGTTCAAAGAAGAACATTTAGAACATGTGGAGAAAGTGTTGGAAATGTTGAAGGAAGAGAAGTCATTGATTAATTTGAAGATGTGTAATTTCTTACAAGAAGAATTAGTTTGCTTGGGTTTTGTAGTTTCCAAGGAAGCACTGAAAATGGATCCTGGAAAGATAAAATCCATTGTGGATTGGTCGGTACCTAGGTGTACTTTTGATGTCTGTGTTAGATTTTATTTACTTATACAAATCAATTAGGTTTACCAGTATTTAGATCTTCTTTCACATTAGCATATATACTGAAAATAAGAGAAACAATAACAAGCACAAGAGGACACAAGAATTTATCCTAGGAAAACCCAAAATGGGGGAAAAAACCAGTCAACCTTTCTTAGAGAGATTCCATCCAAACAAGTACAACCATGAACCAACGGATAAAACATAGCACAATGGCTAGCTACAGATAAAACCATAAATATCACCCCAACTATAGCAACAACACCATATGAGAATAATGCACCTCTACTAGGGTAACACACAAGAGATAGTTACCACAAAGATTGAACAATAAGAATCTTATGCTACTGCAGTTGCTGCGTCACCTTCCTCATAATTGCACCTTCCTTTTCTGTGGACAAGAGAGTAAGAGTGTGTGTCTCAAATGAGCCAAGGCATCTTGTATTTATAGTCTCCCTGTCCTCCTTACTGAGTCGACTTCTCTTCTAGGGTATTTTAACATTTTTCAATGGTTATCTTGCTTCTGAAATATTATTCTCATCTAAGAAAGGTCGTCTAGGAGGGAAATTACCTCCTGCAACTACCAAACATCAACACTCCCTCTTAGCTAAGGAGGTATCTTTCACAATGTCTTCTTCTGGTAGTCCACTAACTACTCTGCAATCAACTAGCAACACACAACTACTACCATGCCATCGATAGCTCGAATCATCTGCCACGGTCTCCAAGACTATACTACAATAATTAAATAGCACTCATCTACTCATACTATCCAGTAGTACACAACTATTTCCATAGTCTATTAGTACACAACTATTGCCATAGTCCTCCTGACTGTACTGTGATGTTCCTTCTTCTTTTCTTGCAGTCTTATTCACACCCATCCACTTCACATGGTATGGGAAAGATTGCCTCCATATCCCCAATCACACCTAGCCACTTTGCATAGCTTAGGAAAGGATATCCCATGGTCCAATACCATGCTCCAAGTCTTATTCACACCTAGCCACCTCGCATGGCATAGGAAAGACTTGTCACAAGACTTAATCACACCTATCCACCTCACATGGCATAGGTAAGACTTGTATCGGGCTGTGATGTTTCTCCTCTCCCAATAGTCTTATTCGCACCTACGCACCTCACATGGTGTAGGAAAGACTATGATCATATCCCTAATCACACCTAGCCACTTCACATGGCTTAGGAAAGGTTATGCCATGGTCCCAATCACACCTAGCCACTTCACATGGCGTAGGAAAGACCACGCTACAAGTCCCAGTCACACCTAACCACTTCACATGGCATAGGAAAGACTTGTACTGGGCTAGTCATTACTCCCTCAGTTACTTCACATGACTGATCACGTGAAGTAACCGTCTGGCATATCTTGCCCTAGGTGCCTGCTTAAGCCCATACAAAGCCTTCTTCAATCTGTAGACATGAAACTCCTTCTCATGTATCTTATGGATGCTCTATGTACACTTCTTCTAGCTACTGGAGCAAGTGTCTCGCCATAATCTTCTCCCTGTTGTTGGGAGAATCCTTTGGCCACAAATAAAGATTTATACATTTCTGTGCTTCCATTTGCATCATTCTTGATCTTGTAGATCAACTTGGAAGTCATCACTGACTTACCTTTTGGTCTCGAAACCAAGGAAAAAATCCATATTTGACTGGCTTCCTCCTCTTTCACTGTAGCAAAGTCTACTGAAACAAGGGAATCCACCCAAGAGATCTCACATCTCCTAAAAGTCTCTGAAGCTATGATCTGTCCTCCTCAACTCATGGTATTTGTCTATCAATCCTGGAAGACGTCTCTCTCTTCCATCTGAATATGAGTAGGAATACTTTTTGAATGAAAGTCTCTAATCTATTGTCTCTCTTTGAGATCAAGCTCACTCTGAGTCTTCATTCTCCCTTTGAAACTTGATTCCCTTTGAGTTTATATAATCTCTAAAGCCATCGACTCTCTCTACATGTGCTGACCTCCTCTGAAGTTTGATCTCCTATGAAATATCCTGGGGAGGCTACTCCTCCCCATTGGATCCCAATGGTTTACTCCCTCTGAACTCTAGCTCCTTCTGAGATGGTACTTGGTGGGGCCAACTGCCTCACCACTGGTGTAGCCATCTCCTCCTCCTCATGATTGGCCCATCAATTCCATATATATGTATCCCCTTTGCATCTTGCAAAGTATCATAGGACCATGTTGGTCTCTTCCTGGTCACTGCAATGATTATGGGTAGGCCCTTCTGGATCTACTAACTCTTCTTGATAATCTAAAGAGTGATCAACTAAACTAAATGGATCTATATGGTCATCTTGGGAGCCTTCTACTTCTTACAATCAAACTCTATATGAGATACTTTGTATCCCCCAAAAGTACCCTTATTGCTAGAAGGTTTTAACTTCATCCTCTTCTTCTTCGGTACATGGATGTATATGATCGTGTATACAACTTATTATTTGGATAGTCTACTCCATGTATCAAACTAGAGACCATCTAATTGTTGAAAGATTGGTTGTTGTCATTGATGTCAACCCTAGTCATTGGTTTTGGACTGCAACATTGATGAAGGTATTTGGACACGAAGGACAATGCACATGCAGAAAAAACACCCATGGATGGATAGTATACATCATGTTTTTTCCAGTGGTAGGTGGCATGTCACGTGGATCCTCATGGTTGAGGAAAAATGAATTTTTGAAGATGACAAAGTTAATTGAAGAAGGAAGTACAGGTCGACCCTGAAGATAACTAAAGAAAAGAATTACAAAATAAGAAAGTTTTAGGTCGGCCCTAATTTTAAAATGAAGTGACATAAAGGGTATAAATACATATCATTATACATTCATTTTACACACACAAGTCGAATTTAAGAGGAAATCCGAAGTAAAGAAGGCTGGATTTCAAGGGAGGATGAAGTCTTTTGGTGACGTGTTCTAAGGTATGTTATTTACAGGTCATCTTACCATTTTCACTATAATTTTTTTTCTAGAACGATTCAGATGGTGAAATTGATATGGTATTGAGAAGACATATATAGGTACATGTGATAAAAATTTCATTTCTTTATTCGCTATAATTTTGGGTATACACCCTGTGGAAGATAGGGTTTTTTGACTAGTCCTGAAGCTAGTCATAAACATGTGTTTTGGGTAAAACAGTCATAACTTCTTCATAGAGAATACAAATTAAGTGAGACCAATTTCATTGGAAACATTACGGGCTGTAGTTTCTTGTGTGCTAGTTTTAGAATCCGATGTTAAATATTGAGCGCGGGGCATTCTGTACAAGTTTGCTCTCCTGAATAAACCATAATTGAATAAGGTCTACCATTCTCTCTATAACTTCTTTTTGGGGAGGATTCAAGGAGTGAAACTTGGAGGAGTTTAAGAGAATACATTGAATAATATTATCTACATGATAAGAGTATTCCAAGAATTGAAGAATTGCAGAAGTTGAAGAATTCTCAGGAAGCATTATCAGGTTCTATGTGATGGTTGGTTGATGGTGATGATTTAATGTAAAGTTTTATTATCTCTCATATATTCTTGGGTGAAAGGAAGGGGAAAGGATGGAGAGGTTAACCCTCTCCTTATGTTGGAGGATTGTATATTCCTCTTGGAGGTTTATCCCTCCCTTTATATTTGGAAGCTGTAGCTACCTTTGGAAGTCATTACTCCCCTTGAACAATAACTATTGATTATTTCTCATATATTGTGCATGGTGTATTGTGGTGTATGGGTCTAACTCTTATACTATTGTTCATTGCTCAATGGATATAATTGAATGGTTTAACTAATTTGAAAAAGTTTTTAAATTTTTCTTGATACTGATTCACCCCCCTCTCAATATCAACAATATGTTTCCTCTTGCAACCATCACTATAGCTCCCTCTCAGAGCTATTAGCTGTGACCTGCCCGAAACAAGATCAAAAAAAGGGGAAGACAATAGAAAAGAATAATAATCTTATAATAAGAACAATAATAAAAACAAGAACGGGAATAATCGTCACAATGGATCCTTCTTAGAGCTATTGCCCGTGACCTGCCCGAGACAAGAGCCAAAACGAAATACAATAACAAGAAATAAGAACAAAAATCTTCAACACTCTTCCAGTGTTGTGATCAATCATTCCTCCATAGTAACCTGCATGGAAGTTACAAGATAACTTGCCTAGAACAAGGTCAACAACCAAGAACATCTCCTAAAGGAGATCAATTTATCTTGTAAACTAGTGCATCATTAATACTTAACAATGAGATTTTACTAATGATCATCATATCAACAATATTCAAGTGTTACTAAACATTTGATAGTAATGGAACTCTAAAGACTGTTGTTCTAGTTACAACACTTACTTAATCTATAGCAATATGAAATATCAAACCTGATATGCAAACTTGGAGTCTAGCTGTTGCTGTCCCATTTGAGTTGTCTTTTACTTCCCGATCATGTGTTTGGAAGCACCACTATATAAAATACATATTCTTCATCCTTTGACTCCTTTGTCTCTGTATTTGCTACATGTGCATGATGCTCTCCTTTCTTATTCTTATGAAGACATTGAAAAGCATAATGTCCCAACTTCTGACAACTGTAGCATCTGAATTTTGATGCATCCTTCTTATAACGTGGTATTTTAGCTCTCTTCGGACTGGCTTCTCTTCTATCCTTCCTTTTCTTTACATGGGTGGAAAGAGCTTGATTTTCGTCATCATTTTTCTTTAATGTTTTGGATATCAACCTAGACTCTTCTTGGGTACAGTCTGTCCACAAATTGTCAAATTTGGGAAACTTACTCCTTGCACAAATCCCTTGAACAAATGGGTCCCAAGAGGAGGGAAATCCATTAAGTGTGGTGGTCACAAGATCTACACTATCTACTGAGTCTCCAATAGCTGCTAACTGGTCCTTGATCTGCGATATTCTCATGGAATAGTTGGAGAATATTTTTGACTTGTTCATTGTCACATTTTTTAGTTGATGCCTTAGAGTAAGCTTCCGACTCGTGTTATTTCTTTCATAAAGTCTGGTTAGGGAATCAAACATTTCTTTCGGCGTCTTTAGTTCTGATACATTTGGTATTAGATGATCCTTAATCGAGTCGGTCAAGATCCTCTTGGCCTTGACTTCATTCTTCCTGAAATTTGCTCTGGCTTCATCTTCTTCTGGTTCTGGAAGTAGCTTCTTGACATGATCCAATAAATCATTCTCTTCTATAATGAGGAGTAGCCTATGCTTCCAATATCTAAAGTTATCTTCTCCATCCAGTCTATCTTCAACTGTCATGCTAGTACTCATTTTCGTGGGTAGAAACTAGCCTAGATCTGAGAAATTTCAAATTTTCAGATTTCACGAAACTGCAAACTGAAGGTTGTAGGGGGTGCACTAGGGTAGGGAGAACTTCCCAGTGAAGGAATTAACCCCAACTAACTTATGATGATGCTCAACGAGCTTGACAAAGAGAGTGATTTGCAAGGACAAGTTACTACAGAAAATGTGATATTCCTTCCAGTGGTTAGACCCTTCTGAATGTAACCAACTCTGATTCCATGTTCTATTTTATTTACTTATACAGAGCAATCAAGTTTTACACTATTTAGATCTTATTTCACATTAGAATATTTACTGAAAATAAGAGAAACAATAACAAGCACAAGAGGACATAAGAATTTATCCTGGGAAAACCCCAAATGGAGGAAAAACCCAACCAACCTTTCTTAGAGAGATTTCGTCCAAACTAGTCCAACCATGAACCAATAGATAAAGCCTAGCACAATGTCTAGCTACATATACAACCAAAAACACCACCCTAGCTGCAACAACAACACCATACAAGAATAACGCACCTCTACTAGGGTAGCACACAAGAGAGAGTTACCACAAAGACTGAATAATAAGAATCTTCTTCTACTGCAGTTGCTGTGTCACCTTTCTCAGACTTGCGCCTTCCTTTTATATGGATAAGAGAGTGAGAGTGTGCATCTCAAATGAGCCAAGGAACCTTGTATTTATAGTCTTTTTGTCCTCTTTACTGGGCCGACTTATCCTCTGGGATGGTGTTCATTTATTATTTATTCTTTTGGGCCGACTTCTCTTTTGGGGTATTTCCACATTTGTTCAATGGTTCTCTTGCTTCCATAATATTCTTCTTGTCTAAGAAAGGTCGTCTAGGAGGGAAAGTACCTCCCGCAGCTACCAAACATCAACAATCAGGAGTTTCCATGGCTTGGCATTTTTTTACTGGAATTTTGTTAGAAACTTTAGTGGGATATGTGCACCACTTACCAAGTGTATGAGGAAACGATCTTTCTAGTGGAAAATAACAACAACAAATTATTTTGAAACCTTGAAAAATAAGGTAACTGAGCAGTTGGTATTAGCACTCCCAGATATTAAGAAGCTGTTTCAAGTAGATTGTGATGCAAGTGGTTCAACAATTAGTGTGGTCTTGAGTTATGAAGTTAATCCAATATAATTTTTTAGCAAGAAGTTGAATGATACTAGGAAGGGGTATTTGGTTTATAATCATGAATTATATACCATAATTCAAGCTTTGAAGAAATGGAGATTATTTGTTTCCAAAAGAATTTGTGTTGTTTAATGATCACTAGGTGCTACAATACATAAACAATCAAGGTAAGTTGGATCAAAAGCATCCAAAATGGGTGTAATTTTTACAAAGCTACTCAGTTGTTTTTAAACATAGGCATGTAAAGTCAAATAAGGTTGTAGTTGCATTGAACTAGAGGATGGTGTTGCTAAATACCATGTTAGTTGAGGTTGTTGGTTTGGATAACATGGAAGAGATGTATGTGGAAGATATAGATTTTGCAGTGCCATGGAGAGCTTGTAAAGAACCATGGGGTATGGATAAGACACCATATTTGTATTTCCATATCTAAGAGGGATTCTTGTTTAAGAATGAAAGTTTGTGTATTCCATAGAATTTGTTGAGAGTGAACCTCATTAAGGAGTTGGATGATGGAGGTTTTGGTGGACATTTCAGAGTGGAAAAGACCAAGACATTGTTGGATGAAAGGTATTTTTGGCCCAACATCGACAATGAAAAAAAAAGTTTGTTGAGTGTAATAGAATTTGTTAATTCTCCAAGGGAAAGAGTTAGAGCATTGCCTTATATATTCCTTTATCGATACTAAAGAAACTATGGGAAGACACAAGCTTGGATTTCACTTTGGGACTACCCAAGACATAATGAGGTCGAGATTCAATGTTGGTTGTAGTGGACATATTTTCTAAGATGTCACACCAGGTTTTCCTCCAACCATATTAATGAGATTTGGTCTTAGCTCAAGATGAATTCACCTACAACAATTCAATGAATTGATCCATTAGAAAAAGTCCATTTCAGGTGCTTTATGGAAGGTCTCCAAATTTTGTTGTGGACTTAGTTTAATTGCCATACATAGGGAATAAAAGGAGCATTGATGTAATCTGTTTTACCAAGAGCATGTAGATTCATGAACAAGTTCAAAGAGAATTGCAATAGAGTAATGACAATTCCTTCCTTTTATGTTAAAATTTTATTGTTTTTATTGTTTGTCATTTCAATTTATGTTGCATAACATCATAATTTATGAATATGCAAGATTTTACTTCTATAGTAGTTTCACTAGACACCTACTTATATAGAAGTAGTTAAATGCCCAACAACATTCACAATAATCAATTGAATTAACCCATATCCCCCCACACACATATATATATAATATAAATAAATAATGATAAATTTGGTTGAGTCAACAAATAAAGTCTATTCTATGAATTTGTATATATGAATGATTAACAACATCTTGTAGGCATCTTTAACTAAAACTATATAGATTATCTTTAATGATGTGACATTAACACTTTTATAATAAAATATTTTTACCACCATTTAATTTATATATTTAAAAAACATCACTTAAAAAAAAAAAAAAATCTATTAAACAAAAATTAAATAACAAAAATATATTTATAATATAAATATAAATATAAATCTAATTAAAAAGACTATATAATATTTTGTAGTGTAATAATTTTATTAAAAAAACATTAAATATAATAATGATGTATTTAAAAAATATCATTTAAAAAATAAATAAATATTTTATAAAACAAAAATTAAATAATAAAAATATATTTATAATATAAATATAAATATAAATCTAATTAAAAAGAATATATAATATTTTGTAGTGTAATAATTTTATTAAAAAAACATTAATTTTTTTTTGAAATGTAATAATTTTATTAAAAAAAACATTAAAGGAATGATGATGGTAATGGAATAAGCCTCTCACAAAATTCCAAAATAAATTATAACTAAAACATTTAGGCCCATGGATAGAGATAAGCAAACGTCTATAAACATTATAATACAAAGAATGGAAGCAAAAATATCTAGACGTAGATTATGTGCAAGTAAACATTCAACCACTAAATCATGGCAAAGTAAAAACCATTATACACAAGAAACCAAATAGTTGCTAAGCTAAACTAGCACATAGCATGAAAATGCAACAACAAATGGTAAAATCATAAAATACATAAAATTATTTGCAAAATAATGTAGGTGATTGACTTTTAATTCAACATTTTATATGAAATTGAGAAGAATTAATAAAAATAATAAATAAATATTCAAATCATAATCACTAAATTAAATAAGTAAAATTGAAAAAAAAAAATCACTAAAACGTTGGTAATATTAAAAAATTATCCATTGTGAACCCAAGTCATGTAATGATTAGTTAGACTAGTTAGAGGTTGAAAAATTATAATAGAGTTTTATGCCACCATAAAATCAATAAGGTTGTAGAGGGGGGTAGGGTATGTATACCTTCGTAGACTTTACCAGTAAAATCGTTGGGCGGAGGAGGTCTCATACACTAATTTGGTGTCTCGCTTGGCCGTGACCTTAAAAATAAATTATTATTATTATTGTTAGAAGGTGCACCATGATCGTAATGACTTAAAATATAGATCTATGTAGTGATTTAAATTTTTATTAGCAAAGATCTAAGTTATCATTTTGGAAGCATAACAATTGGGTTGAGAAAATTTTTATAAATTACAGGTGGTAAGCTTATTCCATTGAGAGATAGAAGCCAAATGCTCTTATAGAGCATGGGAAATTCCAATATTCTAACTTTTTTGATATTATTATTGTCTATATTTTTTGTGAAAAAAAAATTAAAATTTAATAAAAAATTAAAATATAACTCTCATAATTTTATTATTATTATTATTCAATTTTCGCATAATGCATTTTGTGGGAAACTTAATGATTCAAGGATCAAGGATTCCAGGTTGGGTTAACAATAAGAATCAAGGATTTCAAGTCGGGTCAATAGTAAGGATCAAGGATTTACTGATTTAAGGAGGATTCCAGGTCGGGTCAACAGTAAGGATCAAGGACTTATTGATTCGAGGATCAAGGATTCCAGGTCGGGTCAACAGTTAACAATTGACTCACAAAGAGAGAAAACATGTCAGGAAGTGGGTTTTGAAAATGGGTGGACGAGGATAACAAATTTCCTCTTAACCACTTGAGATACACCTAATTGACACACACATACTCACATATATGAAGAGATAAATTATTGTTACCCTCACACACTTAAGTGTCCAGGGTGAGGAAACTCGTTAGTGGATGATAACCATATAAAA
>JASDQU010883259.1:3758-16728 GCA_032191745.1 Picea mariana
AGGTCGTACTGTACAGATCCGTACAACAAGGAAGAGGGCACGATTTTTGAGGCTGTTAGTGGGCACGAATTTCGAGGCTGATTGAAGTATTTCTTGCTACAGAAGGGGCCGTACAGTTCTGTCCATACAACTGACTGTTGGCACAAATTTCAAGGTGCTGTACAGTTAGGGGAGGCCGTACAACAATACGGTTTTGGCACGATTCTCTAGGCAGAAAATTGGGGACTGTTTTGGGTGCTGTAAGTGAGTTTTTCTTTGCTGGAAATTGTATGTTGCTGCTGATATAACTTTCTTGAAGCTAATAAAATCTCTCTCTCTCTCTCTCTGTTTGGGTTTCCCCACATTGGGGTTTTCCTTGGTTGGTTGCCTAAATTTCTGAGTATTACATGGATGTGCGATTGCTGTTCATTGTGTTTATTCCGCTGAAAAGTGCTTAGCAATGTGTATTTCTGCTCTGGTATTTTCTGAATGTGGGTTTATACATTTTAGAGTTCATAGATGACAGTTACCTCTAGGTTGCTAAGTGTGTGACAGAATTTGTGCATGCTGATTTTGTCATTAAATTTCTACACACAACATACGTTATGTGAAAATTCTCCATAAAAAATCTCTAAAGGCACGCGTATGCGCCTCCACATCAAAGAAAGGGACTCATCATTATGATGAAAGACATTGCGTTTGACTTTCRCAGGCACAACCAACTCCTGCTTAAAACTCTTCAAATCCCCTAAGCTAAAAGGGGAAGGTTCCTCTTGAAAAGTAATTTGGCAACAATGTTTCYAAAGAAAGCCAAATAGCAAGCAATCATATTGAATGCTATAAGGATTTGCAGTTGCCCCTAGTCATTAAGGTTTCTCCTAGAAGCGGACCTTTCCACGAAAGTGGGGTAGTGAAGAAGAATTGATATTAAGCGTGAAACCATGACCAAAACACCTTGGTAGCTTGATGTCTCCGAAAAACATGTTCTACCATTTCATCCTTGTCACAGAACATAAGCAACATCTAACACATCGATTTTTTGAAGCCTAAGCTTGCAACCAACCCTTGTTGGAGTAGAGGCAACTTCCAGGCCTTGTGTTTAAAAGAGGAATGTAATTTCTTGATGGACTGACACCTCCACAACCAATGCACCATAAGCTCTCAACCCTCACCACATCATAAAGATCCTTGGTCACATAAAGGTGGAAGGGCTTGCCATTCCTCCATCCCTAGTCTCTCCAAAACGATCTCGACCCATCCAACGCCATTTTAAAAAGACAATCGACATGGATTATGTGACAAAGATACTTTAAGAAAAAATTGCCCAAACTAGTGAGCTTTTGGACTTGGCGATTAAAATCACGACATGTATACCATTGACGGTGCTCATGATTCCCCAAATCGTCCCAAAAAAGAGTCCTTTCTTTGCTAATCATTTTCCAGTAAACCTAGAGGAATGATTGACTTGTCCATTGAGGGACAAGAATGCCCAATCATTCGCGACATCAAATCCCAAGCATCTTGGGGCCCCTTAAACTACCAAGCAAGAAAACCATAGACAAGCTTCCAAGCTGCTCACACCCTCTCAAGTGGGTAGAACTTGAAATCATGAAGGCTTGAGCATTCCCACTTATGTCACACAATTGGAGAGATCCTTTAGTACCTTGAATGTGTTGAGCTTGAAAAATCAAGTGCTGAACTAAGATTGTCAAGGATCATCCCCAATATTGAATGTAACACCCATTTTGTTTCTAGAACCACTCCTTGTGTAGAATTGTGGGAAGCCCCAAACTCCCTTGGTCCCTTGGTAATGTGCAAACATCCCATGCCACCAAGGGAACCCTTGTTTCCTCCCTGGTTGCTCCAAAGAAAACTTTGGAGAATGTGCTCCAATCATCTTTATGTTGCTTGCGAAGGGAATAAATAGGGGGGATAATAGATGTGCGTAGTGGTTGAAATCGTGTCAAGACTCAAAACACTCTTACCTTCTTTGTAAGAGGAAGATTAAGCTGACTCCAAGCTAGAAGTTTCTTCTCAAACTTGGCTATGATCCACCTCCATTGATTTGCAAGAGAAATATGCACACAAAAGGGGATTCTCAAGTATCTGATGAACTCACTAGGTTTAATAAGCTTCTACTTATGATGCAAACAATGAGGGTCACCCTAACCCATGAGAAAGGTCTTTGTCTTCTCCTCACTAACAATTGTTCTCGCTACTTCTGCAAAAGTGTCGAGACCTAAAAGAGTCCCCTTCGTAGAATGTTGAGTCAACTTAGGGGTTAAGGCTGAATTCTTCGCAAAGTTGACATTCATAATTTGGTTACCACTAGGCAAAGAGATATACCTTTGATTTTCCATTGTATTCAAGCAACCTCCAACAAATAACGATGTGCATCTGTTGCAATGACATACAAATGCCGTAGTCTAAACGTTAGATCCACAAGAAATTGTTAGATCTGCAGATTTCTCTGATTATTTCTGTATAATCCGAGTGCCCTAGGGGTTTTTCCGCATGCTGAATCCATTTTTGCATTCATAAATGGATTTTAAACAACAAAAAATAGTGATTTCATGCAAATTTATATCGCTATATTCCAACAACAAAAAAAATTTCATAGAACAGTTAGACAACACCAAAACAAATAGGCGTCGAGAGGGCATCCTTGCTGAATAGATTGTTACAATTGAATAGAGTTAGGGAATTTACCCCTCACACTATATCTAGCCAATGCCCATGAAGAAAAGGATGCCATTACTCGATGATAAAATGAGCCAAACCCAACTAGTGGAACATGATAAATATGAAGTCCCATTTAATTCTTCCCATTTAATTTTATTGAAGTCCATTAAGAAAAGTGCGTTCTAATCGTACCCATTTTAACCCCTCCTAGGAAGTTATAAGATTATCAAGAATAAATGTGCTTAGAATAAAACCGATTTGCTTCTTGCAAACTATTTAGGGGAACAAAAGTTGTAATCCTTCTTGTCAATGCTTAGGYTAGAATTTTGTGTTAGTGACTATAGCTTAGACATGTATWTTYGCAAGGGTGTCTACTTGTGGAAATCGTCATTTAATGTATCCTATGCTTTTTCTAGAGTTCACTTTATTAATTAATCAATAAAGTGAAYGTATTTTATTAAAGTGACTAAGTTGGGTCACTTAGTGATTTAATTAAAAGAGTGCCATTGATCTCACGGTTAGATCTTGACCATTGARATTAGGGATTTGGCTCAAGTCAAAGTTATAAAAGACAGAGAGGGCAAAGGACATAGACACAGAGAATTTATTCACAAGTCACGTGAGTAAATGAGAAAATCAGAGATTTGATTTTTAGCCATTGGCGATGAGATTTCAGCAGGAGGATTCAGCAAGAAGACCAACATTAATTACCAACCGCATGCCGTACAGTTGAGGCAGTCACACGTGTGGGCCATACAACTCAGAACAATCGCATGCGTGGTTTGTAAAGCCGCCTAGCAACAACAGACCGTGCAGATCAATTTGCATGTGCGAGTTGTATAGGCCGTACAACAATAGGTCGTATGGTCCGTATAGTAGCAAGCCGTACAATAGTCTCAGCGGGTAGCAATTGAGGTGATTTTGGATTTTTCAGTTTTGCTGTTTTGTTTGTAATTTTCTTAGAGCCATTTCCCCAGTCAGGTGGCTCTTGTAAGTTTTGAAGATATTTTGAATGATGAACTGATTTAGAAGAGCAGAAAATAATTGTGCATAGTGTGATTGCTTTTCTAGTTTCCGCTGCAAGAGCTAATAATTCCAGTGAAGTAATCTAAATCTGATCTGTTTGCTTAGATTACTGGTTTTAGAGTAATTAACATGGTATCAGAGCTCTTGCTCTGAGAGAAAAGCAGATCCCATTTATTCAGTGCAGATTATTTCAATGAGCTTGAAGGAAAAAGCTTAGGACCACCATGTCAATCCCCAGTGTGAAGGTTGAGGATCGACTTGATGGGCATCGAATTTTCTTCCTTGGAAGACAAGACTGATACTGCTCCTGAAGGAGCAAGACTTGTGGGATATCGTGACTAGTGGTATTCCTGCTCCAACACCAACACAAACTGCAATGCGGGGCGCACAACAGGTACAAGCAGTAGTAGATTTGGTTGTACGAGCAACTTTGGAGAAGAAAGACATAAGGGCACAGAGGGTGATCCTTGAAGCTGCCAAGGATCATTTGATCCCACATGTGTCAGAGAAGGTCAGTTCCAAGGAGATGTTTGATGCCCTAGTATCACTTTTCCAAAGTGATAACATGAGTTGGAAGATGATTCTCAAAGCCAAGCTCAGAGAATGCAGAATGACCCACTCCGACAATTTGACCAACTACCTTATGAGGATCCCACAAATTCGTGACCAACTTGCAACTATTTGAGAGGCTGTATTGGATGCAAAGCTAGTAAATATTGCTTTGAATGGGTTCACCAAGGCATGGGAACAATTCATCAGGGCATCTGCGCCCAAGAGCATCTTCCCAAGTGGGAGAGACTTTGGGATGACTCCATCCAGGAGGAGACTCATAGAGAGTCTAGATCCAACAAGCAGGGAGGAGGTGGAGGAGACGAAAACCCAGCCCTTGTCAGCAAAACAGAGAAAGGCAGAGGGAAAGTTTTTGTCAAGAAGGGTGACAGTCATGGAGAGGGGCAACAATTTGGGTAGAAGAGAGACACGAGCAAGATCAAATGTTACATTTGCCATCAGAATGGCCACTTTGCTTCTCAGTGTCCACAAAGAAAGAAAGGTAAGGGGAAGCTGCAAATAGTTGCAACGACAGAGACATAGTTGAGCGAACTTGCATCAGAGTTCGAGGGTGATTTTTCACTAGTGTCTTGCCTTTCCACCAACACTACTCCTAGCAGTGCATGGTACTTGGACAATGGTGCATCCCACCACATGACAAAGGCTAGAGAGCCGTTCAACAGTTTATCAGAGGAGGACTCAGAGCTCCACATAGAGCTTGGCAATAATGCCAAGTATCCAGTGAGGGGTCAGGGGACAATTCAGTTGCAGCTTAAGTTAGGAGGATCCTTTGATGCCCATGAGGTACTATATGTACCTGGCCTTGTTATCCCTCTTTCCTAGGGATAACTAAGGAGATGATGTCTCGAGGCCCTCAGGTTGCAGACATGGAGTACCAAGAGGCAGATGAGCAAGTAGGGCCCCCCACCACACATCACCATCCGATCGATTGCAGCAACATCCACCACACCCAGCTTGGCCCACAGAAGATAGCAGGTCTTGCTTCATGAGGTAACAAGTCCGATATCGTGGTAAGTTTCATTTTAATATTTGAAGCATTTGAACATGCTGCAAAGGATCCTTTCTTGATTTTGAAAACATTTGCTTGGAAATTATGCTTTTTGCCACCTTGGTGAGTGTCATGGTTTCGTAGTAAGTCGCCACCCTCAAGGAAAGTGTTGCTATTGGGGGTCACCTTGAAGGGTCATTGTACCATTCCTGCTCACATTTACTACCTTCCTTTACTTCTTCCCCTCCGTTTCCCCATCTTTTAGGTTTTTGGGCTTACTGATCCAAGAAGGGCATGTACTTAATTATTTCATGGGAAGAAGGGGCCACTAGGCTCGGAGGTGCCCTGGAAAAAACATCATGCAATAAAAGCTTGCCCCGAGATCCCGAGAGCAATGAAACACCTCAAAAAATGAGGGACCCATAATAGTGCCCCTTACTGTCTTCAACTTGGAAACACATGCAAAATGAATGGCTAATAAAGGGCTTGGAAAAATATGCTTTAAAAACAAAAAAGAGGAAAAGGATGTGGCTAGCCCTCAACAAAGGCACCCATAAATGAGACAATACGAGCCCTTGTATGTCATGAAACCCCATACCTAGAAATCTAACCCCATCCAACTCACATTCACTACATAACCTAGAAAGGATTCTCCTTGGGAACATCCCCTACACAAGGAATTGGTTCACCCAATAGGGCATTATGACACCCCTCCCATATCTAAATTTGGCAAGTTGTATAAGGTCTTTGAGCATTTGTTTATTTTGAAAAGGGGGGATTTAATGCACATGTTTGGGTGGTTCTTTTATTAGATATGGCTTACTTGGTATGATACTTGTGACTTGTGGACCCATGGAGGGTGTACTTGTTTGTCTTTGCAGGTCCTTGATAGGTGAAAACTTGATCGTGAAGGCACAAGGTCACTTGGACCTTCATTGGGGCATGAAGCCCATTGGTTGGATGATGCGCCCCCTCTCCCTAGACACATGGGAAGAGGAACGTTGCCTTTGGAGGCACTTGGACATCGTGAGATGACCATATCCCAACTCATTGCACCCCAACGATGGCCTTGGAAAGCCTAAAACGTCACACCTTATGCCCTAGACGTCACATGGGTTTAGGGTTTTGATGGGGTTTCGCATGGTTGATGGTGATGGTCATAGTTTGATGGAGAGAGAGACACTTGGCACATGCTAGAGCACTTGGTGGCATGATTTGTGGCCTTTGGAGGCCCAACATTCTTCATCAAAGGCTCAATGTCTCTCCTAGAGGCCCTACGTCACCCTTTAGGGCATGGTGTCACTCCTAAGAGGGGATTTTCTTTTTGAAAATTTGAATTTTAAGATGTAAAAGGACAAATAGGGAGGTCGGCCTTTCTAATTTGATGTTGACTTTTCAAAAATTGGACAAATGGGTTTTAGGTGACCTCATATAAATAGAGGTCACCCCATTTGTCATTTGGACATAACTCACTTGAGAATTACATATTGCATGGCTGAAATTTTCGTCCTACTTGGGAATTTTTCTCTCTCTCTCTTGAATCTCTCTTGTGGATACTAGTACTTTTCTATTGGTGAAGAAAGTAAGGCGCTATCTCTTGGATGGTTGTTCTTGGTATTTTTGATGAAATATGCTTGATAAGAAAGGGTTTCTTCATGCTTTTCTTGGAATTGGTAAGGAATTTCTGCATTAGGTGTGTTTTTCTTGTTGTTTCAAGCTAAATTTGTCTAAACCCTTGGCGGAGTATAAAGGCATACACCGTCCATCATGTCTACTTTGTTATCATTGAATAAGCTACTTTGCAAAGGTTGCTAGGAGGAGTAAAAGGGCTTACACCCTTCTAGATTTACCTTGCTAGTTTTGTTTGCTCTAGGGAGAAAAAATGCTTACACCCCTAGAGAGGTAACTCAACTAGCTTTTACACAAGAGACTTCCTTACCCAATTGATTTGGCACTAGTCTAATTTGCATTGGAGATGTAAAATCATTGCATTGGTATATGTGAATTGTTGAGATATTGCAATTGTTTAAGTTGGAATTGATTCTATATGTTATAAGCATTCTTGTGCCCTAAGGGTATCTTCAGGGCGTCTTCTTTAGCCAAGTAATTCTCTTTGTTGTTACAAATTAATGCTACAGCCATTAGGGCTGCAGAAAACACATCTTCTTTCAATTTTGCTTATTATTCTACCGCTGAAATTTACTTGTGAACCTAGATTATTGTTTTACTAATTATTGGCTATCATTTGGATGATTTACTTGTTGATTTCTGTGGTTAGATCTTGCTGCTGTAGCAATTGTTTGCTACAACCACTTGGCTGTCACAAAAACTTGATGATAACATCATATAACAAGTTAACAACCACTAATCACCACCAAAGTCTTACTTTAAACATTGGAAGTTTGACTAGTCATTGCTAGCCTTATTTCTGATATTTTGCACTAGATTTTGAATGGTTAAATTTGCAGCTATTGACATCTTGTATTGCCGATCTATATATTTCCATACTGCTGCAATTTGGGACAGCAAGGGTTCTTGCTTGATCCCCTTTGGTTTAAGGTTTTTATATCTATCATTTGCCTTGTTCTGGGCAGGGATAACATTGTTTTACAAGTATTCAACACTTGGCAAGCATTTATTCTTTCGCAAGACTCATCTTCAAGCCTCTCATCATCTCCAAACTTGATCTATAGGGGTGCTCATCATCATCATCTCACTTTCCATCTCAATCCACCTAGGGTCACTGAGATTCCCCCCTTGTGGTGATTTCATCATCACTAAAGCGAGGGGAGTGTCTATCGAAGGTGACAGTGGGTAGGTACTCTCGTAGTTGTCTCACCTTTGTGACTTGGGTTGGGCTTTGCCCAAGCTACAATCCATGCGATAACATGCATGAAGAAGAACCTTTTGTCCATCTTAGTCATGGAGGACAAAGGTTATGAGGTTAACTTCCAGAGGGATCAGGTGTTCATTCACCCAGAGGGAGCAAATACAAACACTGCTTTGAGGATTGGAGTCCAGGATGGGAACCTATATAGACTTCAGGGCCATCTTGTTCAGGTGTTGATGCACACCAGTGAGAGCTTATGCGAGTTGTGGCACAGGAGGATAGGACATCTCCATCACAGAGCTCTACCATTATTGAGGCAGATGGTCATTGGTCTTCCAGACTTCAGTCTGGATCATCAAGGGGTGTGCAGAGGCTGTGCTCTTGGCAAGAATGTCAAGGCATCATTTCCTAGTAGCGAGATTCGATCCAAAGGCATTTTGGATTTGATAAATTCTAACGTTGGTGGGCCTATGTTAGTTGCTTCATTGAAGGGCGCATCCTATTATGTGACCTTCATTGATGACTTCTCCAGGAATATCTGGATCTACTTGATGAAGACCAAGGATGAGGTCTTTAGTCATTTCAGAGAGTTCAAAGCTTAGGTGGAGAACATGACAGGAAGGAAGATCAAGGTGTCGAGGACAGACAACGGGGGTGAGTACACCTCCAATGAGTTCATTGATTTCTGCAAGGAGGCAGGGATCAAGAGGGAGAAGACTGTGGCCTACAACCTGCAACAGAATGGGGTTGCAGAGTGGAAGAACTGGTCTATCATCAGTGTGGTGAAGGCCATGATCCATTATTAGAGTTTGCCTTTGTTTCTGTGGGCCAAGACATGCAACACAACTGTGTATTTGCAGAACAAGAGCCCAAATTAGATACTGGAGGATAAAACAATGGAGGAAGCATTCATAGGCAAGAGACCTGAGATAGGACATCTCATGATTTTTGGTTGTCTAGTCTATATCCACATCCATGTGGAGAAGAGGACAAAGTTGCATCCCTTAGGAGAGAGGGGCATCTTGGTGTGTTACAACGAGGATTCAAAGGCCTACAGAGTCTTCCTGACAAATCAACGGAGGACAGTGGTGAGTCGAGATGCCACGTTCGAGGAGAAATTGGCATCTCAGAAATCTCAGGATCTAACCACAATTGCAGAGGGGCCACAAGAGGTGGGCCCAAAGGATGAGCCAAGAGAAGAGACTTCCAGTGGTGGGAACCAGACTTCAAAGGAGGTAGAGGAGTAATCAACCCCTTCGACTTAAGTTAGGAGACCTAGGTGGTTTGAGTAAACCTTGTGGGATGCTCGGGAGCATGTTGAGCCTCCCAATACCACATTTTGGGAGAGTAGGCCTCCTTGGAAGTTTTCAACGTCGATGGATTTGATGACCATCATCACAGACTCAGAGCCCTCTAACTTTGAGGAAGAAGCCAACTAGCAGGTATGGAGAGATGCCATGGTGGAGGAGCACTACTCCATCATGAGGAATGATGTCTGGGAGATGGTGCTGAGGTCAAATGGGAAGTCAATGGCGACTTCTAGATGGATTTGCAAGGTAAAGCATGCAACAAATGACAGTGTGGAGAAGTACAAGGCCAAATTTGTGGCTCGTGGGTTCTCTCAGAAAGAGGGAGTAGACTACGAGGATACTTTTGCTCATGTAGCCAATTACTCCTCTATTCGAGCAATACTTTCTATTGCTTCTAAGATGGGGTTGAGCATCCATCAAATGGATGTGAAGACCGCTTTCCTCAATGGAGTCATCGAGGAAGATGTCTACGTCGAACAACCACAGGGATTTGAGGTCCATGATAGAGAGATGCATGTATGCAGGTTGAAGAAAGCCTTGTATGGACGCAAACAGGCGCCCAAGACTTGGTATGCCATGATCGATAACTATCTGTAGGGCATGGGACGATCTCATTTTGATAGGTGCAGAGAAGTTGATTGCAGGATGCAAGTTAGACATGGTGTCAAAATTTGAGATGAAGGATATCGGGCCAATGCATTACTTTTTGGGAGTTGAGGTTTGGCAACGAACGGGCAAGATCTTCCTCGGACAGGGGAAGTACACTCTTGAGATCCTGAAGAGATTCAGGATGGAAGATAGTAGATCGATGGCCACTCCGATGGTGACCAACCCGAGGAAGATTGATTCTTCAGCTTCAGAATTGGTAGACCCCAGACAATATCGATAACTGATTGGTTCATTGATGTATCTGGTCAACACTCGACCAAACATCTGCTTTGTTGTTAACACCTTGAGTCAGTTCATGGTGGTGCCAAGGGAGGTTCACTGGGTTGCAACAAAGCATGTGCTCAGATACTTGCAGGGCACAATAGGATATGGATTGCAATACCTTGGTGTAGGTGGTGTGAGGTTGCAGAGCTAGTTAGATTCAGATTGGGCAGGCAATGATACAGATTGGAAAAGCACCTTTGGGTGTTGCTTCAATTTAGGGTTAACGGTCATTTCCTGGTTCATCAGGAAGCAGACATCAATAGCACTGAGTTCGGCCGAGGCTGAGTACACGGCGGCTAGTCTAGCTAGTTGTGAAGCCATATGGCTTCGTAAGCTACTCAGAGGATTGTTTGGTTAGGAGCTTGAGTCAACAATGATCCACTGTGATAACCAGAGTTGCATCATGCTCTTGGAGAATCCAATGTTTCACGACAGGTCAAAGCACATCGAGATCATATACCACTTCATCAGAGACAAGCTGCAGAAAGGAGCAATCAAGCTCCAATATATTCCTACATATGAGCAGTTGGCAGACATTTTCACCAAGCCCTTGGTGAAGGGAAAGTTCATAGACAAGCTTAGAGTGGTGGAGAATACCTTCCTCGCTAAGAGGGAGTGTTAGTGACTGTAGCTCAGACAGGTATTTCCGCAAGGGTGTCTATTTGTGGAAATCATCATTTAATGTATCATGTGCTTTTTCTAGAGTTCACTTTATTAATTAATTAATAAAGTGAACGTATTTTTATTAAAGTGACTTTTAATTAATAAAGTGACTAAGTTGGGTCACTTAGTACTTTAATTAAAAGAGAGCCATTGATCTCACGGTTAAATCTTGATCGTTTAGATTAGGGATTTGGCTCAAGTCAAAGTTATAAAAGACAGAGAGGGCAAAGGTAAAAGACATAGAGAGCATTTATTCACAAGTCACGTGAGTAAATGAGAAAATCAAAGATCTGATTTCCAGCCATTGGCGAGGAGATTTTAGTAGGAGGATTCAGCAATAAGACCAACATTAATTACTAACAACATGTCGTACAGTTGAGGGAGTCACATGTGTGGGCCGTACAACTTAGAACAATCGCATGTGTGGTCTATACAATCGCCCAATAACAGTAGACCGTGTAGATCAATTCACATGTGCGAGCTGTACAGGCCGTATGGTCCATACAGTAGCAGGCTGTACAGTAGTCTCAGCGGGCAACAATTGAGGTGATTTTGGGTTTTTCAGTTTTGTTGTTTCATTTGTAATTTTCTTAGAACCATTTTCCCAATCAGGGAGCTCTTGTAAGTTTCGAAGATATTTTGAATGATGAACTAATTTAGAAGAGCAAAAAATAATTGTGCACTGTGTGATTGCTTTTCTAGATTTCAACAAGTAAGAGTTAATAATTCCAGTAAAGTAATCCAGATTTGATATGTTTGCTTAGATTGCTGGTTTTAGAGTAATTAACATTTTGTAACAGACATTAAGAAGCGTAATTTGATGCCACCCTCCTACCAAATCCCTTTTGACCTCTTGAGGGATAAGTTTGATAAGACCAACATTACCCAATTCCCCTATACAACCATAATTGATTGCTTCTTGACACATTTTCAAATATTGAGGGCCTACCGCATGCCACARTACCTTGTAGGATTCCATTCAAGATCACTAGGGCTTTGAGATTTATGTGATTGAGTTATCGCATGGCTACCTCCAACTCTTTCTCTTTATAGGGAATGACCTTTCGGGGGAACTACTTGCTCAAGCAACGCCATTGAGGCATCTTGCAAAGGGTTGGACCCAATCAAAGTGAAGATCTTTTGAAATCGCTCATTGAGTATCTATCGAGTTACTAACTTATCCTTTYTAAGATTTCCGCCACGGTCTTGAAGGGAAATAATCCTCGTAGATTTATGTTTAAGCTTTAAGTGTTGAAAGAAAAACTAAGAGGGTGTATCCCCATCAATCATCCATTACATTTGGTCCCTAATCATGATGCCTCTCGCCTTATAATCTTCAAATACTTGACTTGTGTTTTCATTTCATTGACATCCTACTGAATTTGTTCATTAAAAGGGTCAACTTCAACCCWTTGCCGAGCAAGTGTAGGTGAGTTTTTAAGTTGGTCTTCCTTTACTTCTTYTGTTTCTAGCAACCATCTGGCCCCATCCTTGAAGAAAATTGGTGGTGAAAATAATGGCCAACTCCCACCAAGGAAACCATCACAATCCCCTACAGGGGGGCACCAAATTCCACACCCTTGCTACAATGCTTTGACAATAAGCATACTTGACAACTTGGGTATTCAACTTGAAAGAAGAATGGGCCTCATATTGGCTATTAACACCAATGAGCATACATGTGGATATAGGGAAATGATCATAACCAATAATGCACAAATTCACATGAATTGAGCAGTCCTTGATAGATGAGAAGGTGGTGCATGAGAATTGGCATAAAAAAACTTGACCCTGGATCTAGTGAGAACCACTTTGCCTATTGTCTTACGTATACCACAAACTGCACGAGCCTTTGAAGTGATTATGAGTGATTGAGATCCCAAGTTTAGTAGTAACATTTGGAAAGAGCTTTATAGGTTACAAAGAACCACTTTGACAATTATCTTAGTTTATCAATTGCAAATAGATGGCCAAATAGAAGTGGTAAAC
>JASDQU010883259.1:88841-110201 GCA_032191745.1 Picea mariana
GGAATAATAAAATAAAGTAAAAGTCACTTGGAGAGAAAATGTCAACAACGAATTAGGGTTTCGGGAAGCTATAAAGGAAGGGTAAAGCAACCTAATTCATTATGCATTGTTATGATTTGATGTTGAGAGTTCCCAGAGGAGGAAGAGAGCCGACTTTACTGTTTTGTGGATTTCTGGAGGAAACCACCACCATTGATCGGTTTTGGTGTTGATAAACACACCCTAGCCCATTGGAGATACCATCCATGTATTTCACCGTGCTATTCAGGAGTATCCAGTACAGAGTGCGCATCTCAGCCAGTGAGGGCACAAGTCAATTTGAGGGTTTGTGGAGCTGCACGAGGTCCGAGCTCATATCGCAGTTTCCTTCCGACCCAGTTGAGATCCAGCCAAGGTGCTCAGATTGAACCAATTTCCATCAAATTCTGACGGTGGAATCTTGCAGGGCGCATCATCCAGCCATTTAGGGCGCAGCTCTTCCCGTAGGACATTTGAGGTTGCAAACGAAGCATCAAGGTAGATATGGGGAAACCCTTCCAACCCAGTTCCGCATTTGGCGAGACGATCGTTTTGAGTCCTATAATAGCATATTCCGTTGGTGGAATCATTTGGGGCGCATCCAGTGTCCCAAGAGGTGCGCAAACCCCCCAAGGGTCCAGATCCAGTGCCTCAGAGACCAGATCTGACATATGGCACTCATCCATTTCAGTCTAGAGGCCAGGGCGCTTCTATTAGAGCAGTTTCCAGCTCATTCTGACGGTCTATCCTTTCGAACGAGTTTTCCAGCTGGTAGTGGTTATCGTACCTCTCCGGAAACGCATATTTTTTTCAATCTATCCGTGCATGCATCAGATATGCCTTCATCTTCTAATCACGGGTATTTTTATGCTATTTGCTTATATTCCAATGACGATCCATGAGATCTAGCTGACGATTATACTCTATATTTTCAGTATGTTATTGTACTTCCATGCTTGAGTCACATAATACATGTTATTGGGCAGTTGATGTTCTTTACTTCCGCATGCATCATTTATATACTGTTTAAACCATAAATATGCAACATGCACATGCAATAACCAACATGCACATGCAATCACCATAAATATCTCAAACACACAACTGAAACGCATCCAGAAACCCCCCAGTGTATCAAATCTGCAAGATAGAACATTAGATCAGTAGCAAATATCTTGATCAGCAGGATCAGGGATATTTCATGCTATGTGTGTAGCAGTGAGCCTATAGTCTTGAAAAATTGAAATTTTTTCATTGAGTCCAGATCCTTACATTTCAAGTAACTAGGAGAAGAAGCTAGTAAGAAAATATGGACCGCAGAATAAATGAAACAAAATCTAGTTCTCTAACTACTTGTATATTTTGGCAACTAATTTATATATTTTGAAAACTGTGAGAAGATGTATCTTATGGACCTATTAGCCCTAAAAGGGGAACTTAGAATTAATTTTCAAGTTTTTGTAAGTAACGATTGTAAGATAAGATGACACAATTGTCTGTCATTTTATAAAAGAGAAGATAGTCAATAAATAAGCCCATTTATGTGCCCGTAAGGCCATTTGTTACATTTGACCCCGACTGACAACATAAATTAAACATGCAAGGGGAATAGGCACAATGACTAGCAACAAAGTTGAGGCACTAGTATCATATCAAGGATTCAAGATTATTTATGACCTATGACTAGCAACAAAGTTGAGGCACTAGTATCATATCAAGGATTCAAGATTATTTATGACCTAACTCAAGGAAGGACTACAATGATAAGGGACTCATCTCTAATTATCAATGCACTCAAAAGAAAAAGAGGAATCTCCTCACCCTCAATTGCTAGATTAATCCAGAAAATCAAGGTGTAAATACAAAAAATGGTGAAACATTAGAGGAAACTCAAGGTCTAAAATGAGCCTTGTGAGAAAAAATTCCATCGAGTAGGAAATTCAATAACGAATAGAATTTCAAGAAATTGGATCAACAATAATCATTGAGTTGGAACTATACAAGCCAAATGTGACTGTCATATTTTTGTCTAACAATAGCTAACCACACATAACCCTCCCCCCAACAAAGATTTTGGTGAGATATTGAGATATCCTAAATATTTTTGGAATGATAAATATGTAGTATTTCATATTATCACTACCTCTACTCATTAAAATAATTCTCACATTTTTTACGATCATAATGGGGTTCAACTTGGAATATGATAAGTGTTTTGTGTTTTTAATACATTTAAGAGATATTTTAAATTGTGGAGTATTTTGGACGAAAAAGTAGAAATACATTTTTGACAAATTTTTAGTTTATCTCATTGAAGGTTTCCTACAAGTATTGTGGGATGCATAAGTACCCACACTTGATACTTTTATCGAACCGGTCGAACTGTCAACGGACAAATTGAAAATACATGAAAAGCATATTTATTGCTTTTACTCTTAAACTTTGTTTTAGTCGATAATACTCATTACTCTTAGGAGGAATTCTCTTAAATTTCATCAACTGTATGTGTGTGTGAAAGTATAAATTCTTACATGATAGCTATGAAGGTTAAATGTCGAAACCCTAGATAAGGTTACATCATAGAGTGCATGAGAGCAATCACATAATAACACTCTAATATTATGAATAACTAGTACATTTGTTACAATGAGATTCACCTCCCTTATAAAGACTTTGAGAAGTCTTATTTGTCCAAAACCCTAAAAGTAAATAATAACAGAAAGCCTAAGTTTAATAGCCTAAGTCATTAAGGTGACTTTGTTACACATGCAAACCTTTTATTCTAACATAAATTTTAATATCATGTAATTATAATGGTTATATAAAGGAATAATATATATATATATATATATATATATAATCTGGAAGTTTTAAATTTAATATGAAATAAACAAAATACTAGTTGTACGTCTAACAAATTATAATTTATATCAAATAAAATGTTATATAAGTAAAATATTTCAACACTATAAAGATTTATTGCGAGTGCACAAGAATCTAAATCTTTCATTATTATTTTTAACTCTTATTTCATAACTCTACATCAACCTAGCTTACATGGAAAATATCACTAATGTGAAAAGATAGATTTACCTTCACTAAATAACATCTATAACATGGTATAATGTGGCATATACTTTTATTATTTTATATTTTACATCGGAGGCCCATTTTACACATCAAATTTCCTCTAATGGTGTGACTCACCCACACCCTATGAGCCAAGAACACCATAGAAAATCAAATGGCAAATGCAAGTTCCCTATCGAACAAATTCAAGTTACAAAATTGGAGTAGGTCTAAGCCTAGCAAATTAATCGACTATCACCCATGAACCACAAGCAAAGGAAACCTGTGCATTTTGGGGTAGTTTATAAAAGTTTAAATCAGGGGGAAATGTCCCCAACCACCCTTGTCACCAAACACATTCCAACACAAGGGAGACATTATGGCTCTACCCCCTTGACATTCAAGACTCAGCTCACCACTTCAAGACTATCAATTTTTTACAAGGCAATTCGATGCATTCAAAAAGTTTATTCACCCTACCACTTCAAGGCTGTCAAATTTTTACTTCCAAGTGACCTCAAACAGTAAACTAGGGTTGTTATCAATGAATAATTTTACACTAAAATTATGACAGAAAATTACAGCAAAAACATAAAGATCAAAGAGAAAACATCCATGCACAAGAGACAATTTTTTGTTCAGTAAAATTTTATGATTGAGAATTTCTGAGGACAAAAACAGTTCTCCAACAAAATTACGACTTTCAGCAAATTCCGGAAAAAGCCTTCCAAGTTGCAAACCTAATGTACGGACTGTTGATGTCACCTATACCACTGTTGACGTCACATGTACGGATTGCTGACATCACCTGTACAAAGTGCACAATTTGCTTATATTTCTCCTCTCACACGTTCGACCTCTCTCTCTTGGCTGAAAATTTCATAAAAGAAGAACAAAAACCCTAGGACAAATTTTTCAAAGTGAAGAATTTCCTTGCTGAAATTTTTCCTCCCAATCTCCTTGGCACAAGTGCTCACTCACTTTTGCCAACTCCATAATGTCACAATGAGATGCGATAAGTGTCTCCTCACATTGCCTCTCATTTTATAGGAGTATAATGAGTGAGTTTAGGAACCCCTTCTAAACTCAACATTAAATTAGAATTGTGTATTCCTCTGTGAGGGTGTGAAAGGGTGTGAAGCCCCAACCAAGCCCTGGCTCAATATACAAGGGGTCTTCACAAAATGAAAAATGCAATGTTAGTGCCAACAATTATTCCCACATGCCTGACATGAAGGCCAATGTGGCAATACCTCCCGATGCTACAAAACATCAACACTCCCTCTTAGCGAGGGAGGTATTCCATCCACCATCACCTGGAAGTATATTTGTCTCCCACACTAGATCCGCTACCATAGTTGCTCCCTCTGACACAAAAGAAAATCTCGTTGTATGACATGGGCCCTTCTTGGAAGACACCTTGCTCCTAAAAGCCTCTCGCTTATGAGCATCCTGCCTGGCTTCATCAACCCATGACACCTTCCTAGCAGTCTTGGAAGACTCCTCTCTCCCATATGAACCTGAAGTTTGACTTCCTCTGGATGGTTGACCCTCCCTCTGAGCCTGTTGACTCTCTTTAAAGTCTAACTTCCACTTGATAGACTTGGAAGGATGCTTCTTCCCACCGAATCTTGATGACTCTCTCTGAGTTGCACAACCTTCGGAGCTACCTGCTCCTTGTCCTCTATCACTTTGTTGCTTGCCATAGCTCGCATAGGATGGCCTTTTATCCTATACACATTGCTCTCTCTAACTCCAAGAACCACCATTGTGTCTGAGCTAGATCCTCTCGACATGAGCAGCGTCTATCCTGTTAGAATATAATAGATGTGCTCGTTTAACCATAGACAATATCACTATTGTCACCCAACCATAGGCCGAATCCACCCCCGAGCACCTTAACCTTGACAGAGAATCATTCTGAAAGAAAACCCTAGGCTAGATAGCCAAACAAGATAGTGCACCTCTCTCCAAGGATAGTGCACCAAATAGGAGTAACAAGAGTTGATCAAAGAATCCAAACCATAACCAAGAGAGAGTCCAGGTCAAAACCGAAATCTGCTAGTTGCAGCAGCTGCAACGACAACTCTCCTCCAAACTTGCGTACAAACTGGCCAACTGTTGTGCGCACAAGTGTTTCTTCTATGGTTCTGAGAATGCCTGCCAGAATGAAGACTGGCCTCATGTATTTATACTAAAACTGGCAAACTGCCTGGGTCGACTTCTCATTTTGGGTGCCTATTTACTTAGTATATAATATTTCCTTTAGTCGACTTCTTCTCTTGGAGGCTAATAACCTAATACAAATTATCGTCTTGAGTCGACTTATCTTCTAGGGTTATTAATCAACTAATTAGGGTTTCTTCTTGCTTCCCGGAATATTCTATTCTCGTCAGGTTTACACATGGAGGTAAATACCTCCCGCAACTACCATAATATCAACACTCCCTCCTAGCTAGGGAGGTATTGAAGGTAATGGTCTTGAGCAAAAACATACCATTTACTCGGTAGCATCAATATAGTCGTATAGACTAACTCATGATTAAATCATGAGCACCATCATCACTATCAGTGTCATCAGCTGCATCATCTCTCGAAACCATACTCCATCTGAGTAATCAAACATGATGTTGGATAAGTCACTCACTCCACAGAGTGACATAAGAGCCATTCTTCTAATCTGGACATATGTCCTAGAAGAATAAATGTCCTGGACCATTTTTCGTCTGGGGAATCTCTGTCCATTGATCATCCATTAGTTGATAATCATTTCCAACACTACTGATAGTCTTCAAGGCGATCAGAACAATGTCATTCAATAGAACACAACTGTGTATATCCATAGTAGTACACAACTACAATCCAGTGGTACACTGCCACACCAAGTAGCACACAGATACTTGATTAGTAATATATAGTCACAATCAGTGGAACACATCCACTACAGTAGTATACATCTATTGTTCGGAGACATACAGTCTCCATAACAAACATATCGTCAACCTGCACAGAAAACATTGTTATGATATATAAACCGAATCATCTGGTCCATTCTTCCACTCACATCTGTGAGATCTGAAAGAGCATCTGCCCTAAGAAATTAAAACATCAACGATGAGTTATCTGGACTATTCTTCTCAAGCAAGGACGAATAATTGTCTCGATTTCTAAGCCTGGACCATTCACCTATCTGGGCCTTTCCTATGGCACTAAACAAAGTGCAACCTGGAGAGAATGAATCTTCCCTAGGGAATGCATGTCCCTGATTGTTGAACTTGGACCATTCGCCTATCTGGGCCATTCATCCGGCACTAAACAAAGTGCAACATGGAGAGAATGAATCTGCCCTAAAGAATGAYTGTCCAGACTATTTCCTAAGGAAATGATTGTCCTGCACCAACCTCCAAAACGGACCATTCTTCGAAACTGCTCACAACTGTGAGCTTCGAAAGAATGACTATCCGACGAGGCGGACCAATCTTCTTGACCACTACTGAGAGTGATCGTCAAGAAGAGAGATTGTCCTAGACCATTCCCTATGTTAACCACAAGGGGAATCATTGTCTATGGTACATCAGCAATCCATCGAACCATTTTCATTACGAAAATGATCGTTCGATCTGGAAAATGCCTGTATGTCAGAAATCTCAAACCACTTTCCGAACTGGAAAGGAACTGCTCATCCTCGACTATTTTTCGAACTGAAAAATGACTGTCCATAAATCAATAACACGTCAATGCTCCCTCCCAACCTGGGAGTCATCTCTTCCTTTTTCAATAAGGAAGTCGTCTCCACGAGCTCCATCTTGAGTACACAAACTCTTTCATCTTGAACAGAGGCTTTACCAAAATGTTTGCTCATCTGTGAAGATATATATTGGAGAACCACTTCTCCTTTCTGGACTTCATCACGAAGAATGTAATGCTTGATCTCAATGTACTTCGATCTTTCTGGAACACTAGTTTTCTAAAGGCTTCATATAGCTCTGATCATCATAGTTGAATTCATCTCTTTTGTTTCCTACTAACTCATAACATCGTGGCAAGGGTCAAACTTGGAACATATCCAAGTGGTACTTCTTCTGTCATCATGAGAGCTTTGTCATGCATTGGCAATCCATCATCCTTGAGTTCTGAGTAACCATTCCGATACAGTATCTTTGATATAGAAGGTTTTTCACCACGCTTCTGTTGTGCATTGGAGACTCTGCACCAAGTTGTTTGAATCCATACAAAACCTTCTTCCATCTACATACAAGAGTCTCTCCCTGGTATGCCTCAAAGCCTTGAGGTTGTTCTACATACGTTCTTTGTTCAATTATTATGGAGAACAATCTTTGCATTCATCTGATGTAAACTCCAACCCATGGATATTGTGGACGATATAATGGCTTATGTAGAGGTATGTCTAGTTTACTAGAACAAGCAATCATCATAGTCTTCTCCCTCCATCTGGGAGAAACCTCTAGTTCTGGATCTCGCAATGCTTACATTCATAAGTCTTCCATACATCGTTCTTCATCAGAGCTTTCATTTCCTCTACTTGATTGCTTTTAGTGAGTTCAGGTCAGGTTGGTAGTCTTGTGATTCTCGATACAATGACTGGTTGTTCTGTCTTTTCTTTCTCTTTTGGAATCTTCATGTTCTTCCTTATGTTTTTCTTTAGCTCTTAGGTCCATGGAGTTTTCTATAGATTCCATGCCCTGAAGATTCCAACTTCTTCCTTTCATCATAGGATCATGGATGTGGACGGACAACCAGGGATACTTTAAGGCTTCTTTTCGAAGAAGACTTCTTCTAAGGTCACATTGAACACATGTTGCTTTTTCATGGTTGCTTCCATGGATAGATACTTCATCATCTTCAATGGATCATATAATTTAGGATTATCTCCCTCCTAATCCTTGCTTCATGCATGAATGCATGCTCTTCTTTTGGAAATATATAATCGGATCACTCCATCTAGGAGAGTCCACGCTTCTGTCTACATCCTTATTGCCTCATGTAAAGTGTCACAAATCTTTTTCCAATTTCTTCTTGATTGTTGACATCTTTCTGTCTTTACTTCTTCTAGGTTTCTTCAAGATTGATTATGATTTCGACTTATCCTGCAGTTGTTACTTATGTAATATCTTCCACATGAATTGTTACCAGGGGTTGTTGATGTACTTCATCCTTTCATGTGTATTGTCTAACTTGTAGTTATAGTGATAGCAATCCTTATCTTGTTGTTCTTCCATAGGTATAGTTTCTCTTGGAACATATTATTTTCTAGGAAATAGATATGCAAGATATGTACAGAAAACATGGTATGTACAAGAACCATGAAGAGTATTGTTACCTTGTCTTAGAAGAAGAAGTTTGTTTCATCCTGCTTAGTCTTCTTTGAAGGTTTATTTTCTTTGACAACTGATGCTTCGTGTGTCTCCTTCCTTTTCTTTAGCTCGGGACAATGATTCTTGTAGTGGCCATATTTTCGACAGTTGAAGCATTGTATTTCTGACATATCTTTCTCTTGATTTGGCTTCTTCCTGGAGCCAAACTTCTTTTTATTCCTGAAATCCTTGAACCTTGTTGTGAAGGCTTGATCATTGTACTTCTTTTGAGGTTTCTCTTTTGCATTGATCCTTGATTCTTCTTGTGCACGGCAAGTCCAAATTTCTTCAAATGTAGGATACTCCTTCCTTGTGTTCATGCTTGCGGCAAATGCATCCCATGTCTTGGGAAGACCATTGAGTACTATGTTTACCAATTCCTTCTCTGAAATGATCACTTCCATAGCTTGTAGTTGATCTCTTAACTGAGAGATTCTCACAAAGTATGATGTTATGTTGTCATCATCATTCATCTTCATGTCACGGAGCTCATTCTTCAGACTCATTACTTGTCCAATGTTTCTGACTGAGAAGAGGTTTATTAGGGCATCGTACATCTTCTTAGGCAAATCAAGATGGGAGATGTAGGGTATCAGGTGGTCTTTTATAGAATCCACTATGATACTCATGGCATTGATGTCATTGTCTTTGAACTTCTCCATAACTGCAATGTTTTGTGGTTCCTTTTCTTTTCTTTCTTCAAACTCTGGTTCCACAATCTTTCCTTTCACGATATCCAACACTTTATTCTTGGCAAGGATGAGATCAATCCTTGTCCTCCATGCTCTGAAGTTAGAAGCGGCATCTAACCTATTTTCTGACTTCATAGAGTAAGTCATGGTTGCCTTGACTTGGTCAACCCTAGATTTGACCAAAAACTCAAACTTGACGTCTTAGCTTGCTCAGAGTACCAGGAGATGCGCTAGGCTAGGGCGCACTAGTCTATCCAGAAATTAGGTCAATCTCTTCACTTAAGGTGCCTCAACGAGAGGATTAGGGTTTTTGCAACTACACTTGCTAGTAACCCTAGCGACAGTGCTTTGGTAACTACTCCTGCTAGAAACCCTAGCGGCAGTTCTTCAACGAGCTTAGTATCCTTATGGCTATGCTCCCTTCGAGTGGTTAGACTGAATGAAGGAGGTGTGGGNAGCACCTTAACCTTGGCAGAGAATCATTCCGGAAGCAAACCCTAGGCTAGATAGCCAAACAAGATAGTGCACCTCTCTCCAAGGATAGCGCACCAAATAGGAGTAACAAGAGTTGATCAGAGAGTCCAAACCATAACCAAGAGAGAGTCCAGGCCAAAGCCAAAATCTGCTAGCTGCAGCAGCAGCTCTCCTCCAAACTTGTGCACAAACTGGCCAACTGCAGTGCGCACAAGTGTTGCTTCTGCAGTTCTGAGAATGCCTGCCAGAATGAAGACTAGCCTCCTGTATTTATACTAAAACTGGCAAACTGCCTGGGCCGACTTCTCATTCTGGGTGCCTATTTACTTAGTATATAATATTTCCTTTAGTCGACTTCTTCTCTTGGAGGCTAATAACCTAATACAAATTATCCTCTTGAGTCTACTTGTCTTCTAGGGTTATTAGCCAACTAATTAGGGTTTCTTCTTGCTTCCCAAAATATTCTATTCTCGTCAGGTTTACACATGGAGGTAAATACCTCCCACAGCTACCATAATATCAACATATCCATCTCAAAACAATACTTCATAGCCCTTCTCCTCAATCGTTCAAACTGAGAACACACTCTTCCTGGTTTTTGGCACCCATAGCAAATTTTTCACTCTCAACACATCTCCTGACTCCATCTAAAATGACATTGTTCATCCCTTCACTGCATGCTTGGTCCCCATACCAAGTTCCACATACATATCTGATTCAGACTCTGTGAAGCTCTCGAACAACTCTCGTGCTCCTGTCATATGACATGTGGCTCCACTATCCACAAACCAAGTCCCACTACCGGAAATTGCACCAAAAAGGATAAAGACCAATAAGAACTCCCTCTTAAGCCTATTTGCAACCTCATCCACCTCATTCRATGATGCATGTTGCTTCCCTTTCCCTCTCTTTCGTTGTGGACAATGTGAAGCATAGTGGTCATGTGTATGAAAAGAAAAGCACTTGACCTTGCTAAGGTCCTTTTTCTTCCTCTGGTCTGGACATGCCTCTCTCCTTGGAGAACCGTTTCTTCTGCCMTTCCTAGTGTGAGCAACTAGGTTCGGGTTCTCATCATCGATACCTCTCTGCTTTCCATTCTTGGACTCTATCTGAGCCTCATCCCGGATGCAATCGATCCACAGTCTATCAAATGGTGGCAGCTTCTCTCGTGCACAAATCCCCTGCACAAATGGTTCCCAAGACCCGAAAAAACCATTCAATGCCACATTTACCAACTCTGTGTCATCAACTACCCCACCATTAGCTACAAGCTAATCACGAATATGAGTGATCCTTATGTGGTAGCTAGCAACTATATCTGATTTGGACATCTCAACATATCGGAGGTGGTGCCTCAAAATAAACTTTCGGCTTGCATTCCCGCTTTGGTACAAGCCCACCAAAGCATCATACATATCCTTTGTTGTCTTCTTCTCGGAAATATGAGGAATCAAGTGATCCTTCACAGAATCCAACAACACCCACTTGGCCTTCACTTCCCTCTTCCTATGGGTCTCCAATTCATGTGGATCGTTGTGATCTAAAATCACCATCTCAAATCAATCTTTGAGATCATTCTCTTCCAAGAGCAAAAGGAGCCTAGCCTTCCAGGCCCGGAAATTAGTGGCCCCATCCAACTTGTCCTCCACTCTAAGAGTGCTCACCACTGTGACCTGCCCAAAACAAAAAAATCTACAGCAACAAAAATTTGCAGCCACACAAATCTGCAGCAACTGTGTCTCAAGAGATGACTCCCTCTCTTTCTAGAGCCTATGCTCTGATACCATGTCAATTTTTTACAAGGCAATTCAATGCAGTCGATTTCAGATCTGAGAATTACTTCCAAGTGACCTCAAACAATAAACTAGGGTTGTTATCAATGAATAATTTTACACTGAAATTATGACACAAAATTACAGCAGAAACATAAAGATCAGAGAGAAAACATCCATGCACAAGAGACAATTTTCTGTTCAGTAAAATTTCTAATTAAAAATTTATGAGGACAAAAACAGTCCTCCAGCAAAATTACAACTTTCAGCAAATTCTGGAAAAACCCTTCCATCTTGCAAATTTGTTGTACGGCTTGTTGACGTCACCTATATGATTGTTGTCGTCATCTGTACAGACTATATGAACGCTGACGTCGCATGTACAGACTGTTGACGACACCCATACAGATTGTACGGCCTGCTTCTGTTGCTCCTCTCACATGTGCAACCTCTCTCTCTTGGCTGACAAATTCATAAAATAGGAATAGAAACCCTAGGATAGATTTGCCAAAGTGAAAAATTTACTTGCTAAAATTTTTCGTCCCAATCTCCTTGGCACAAGTGCTCACTAGCACCAAAGTACTATGGAACCTATAAGATCATATAACGCATTGGACAAGTTGCCTACAAACTGGCTCTTCTAGCCCACTCCAAGAGTCATCCAATCTTTCATGTGTCTTGTCTGAAAAAGGTAGTGGGATCGAATTGCAAGGTACAAATAAGTCTGTCAGAACTTAAGGAAGAAGGGTCCATTTGGCTCTAGCCAGAAGCAGTATTGGCTACTAAACAACATCAGTTGTGCCAACGCATAGTCCAAGAAGCATTGATCAAATGGAAAGATATGAAGCCAGAAGAAGCCACATGGGAATCGAGAGTGATTCTACAGCAATTTCCACGCCTCCATCCTTGACGACAATGTTGCTTTTGGAGGGGGAGGCCATGTTAGGGTCCTACCCTAACCTCCCTACCTTAGGGAACATATGAGTTAGTCAATTAATGTATGCAACCATCTTCTTTGAATGAGGCCCACTAGATAGTTGGTGGACAGTTATTTCATGTAAAAGGGTCCTCTTTATCAAATAAGGCCCACTAGGTAGTTGGTATTGATTAATGATGGGACCACAAGTAGTTAGGGTTTTTCTATGGAGAATCTGTACATTTTGGTATGTAGAATTAGTACAAAAATGAAACATTTAAGTAGTCACCATGTTACAAGGCATCTCAAGAAAGCCAGTGATGTGGGTTGCATATGTTTAGAAGACATGCCTGAGGTAGAGGGGAAGTGATACAGAAATACCCAATACAACTAGGAATAATTGCACCAGCAACTAAAGCTCGTTTCAAGGATGCATCAACCTGCATGCTCTAAAATTTAAATACTAAATGTAGCATCTGCGGGTTAGCAATTAAGCGTAGACCCTCATACCTTATGCAACATACGCATCTTCAAAGATCAAAATAATGCCCCAATAGAGACCACCCTGACCTTAGGCATTCAGCTGACCTAATGGAAATAGATTGCTAGTTTTTGTGGAGTGATTTAATATCATTATGACAATACTCTGTAGTTTAGTCCTGCTGGAAGTAGATCGCCTGCCTTTGCAGAGGGGTTTACTGTGTTTTGACAATGGATAGGAATACTGTGGAGTGTTAGTCAATGTTTTATTACTACCTAATGCATGCCTGAGATAGATGGGAAGTGATACAGAGATACCCAACACAACTACGAATAATTTCAACAGAAACTAAAACTTGTTTCAAGGATGCATCAACCTGCATGCTCTAAATAATAAATATAGCATCTGCAGGTTAGCAATTAAACATAGACCCTCGCACCTTATGCAATGTACACATTCAAATATCAAAATAATGCCCCAATAGAGACCATCCTGGCCTAAGGCATTCAGCCATCCTTCTGGAGGTAGATTGCCAGTTTTTGCAGAGTGGTTTACTTTCTTTTTGACAATACTTTGCAGTAAACCCATCCTGCTGGAAGTAGATTGCTTGCATTTGCAGAGTGTTTACAGTGTTTTAACTTTTGACAATGGATTGCAATACTGCAGAGTGTTATCCAATGTTTGATTACTATCAGAAACTGTTTATGATACCTCCTTCTCATGTTATGCTGAAGCATCAAAAAAAGCTAGGACTACAGTATTTTTCTTAAGTGTTTACTATTCCTTAAGAAAGTCTTCAACAACTACAGCAACAGATAATTGAAACTGGCCAATGATAAATTCAAAGAACTCATGAAATACATAAAGAGACATCAAAATGTCAATGTTATATTAGTTAAGCTAAATTATTGTAACAGGTGAAATTACATCATTATTTTACAGGAAGAAAAAATTATAAATATATGCACACAAAAGTATCCTACAAAGATGAAAACACCATGCCACAGAAGTAAGATGACTCACAGATCTGAAAAGGTGCGTCATTTTGATGCAAAGAAACATTGATCCAGCACTCTGATATACAGTACAAATCCGCGTCTGACTCAACCTTCTGTCAAATGTTGTTCAAAGGGACTTCTAAATTAGGAGAAAAAGTTTTCACTTAGTCTGGCCACTCAAGCATGCATGGTTTGCATTGAACATTCCATCAAAGCAGCATCACCCTCAGACATTGGAGCTGCACATGCAGCGACAAACTGCATTAGCAAATATCTCTGAACATCCTTGTTCAATCAAACATATGTATCAATGTCAAAAATAAAGAAGCAGATCTGCACTTGGCTTCAAATATCCAGACCATTGAGAAAGTATTCTCATATTGACAGACCTTCTCTTTAGCAGGTAAGAATGTAAATGTACAAGTATTGCAAACATTTCCTCTGAAGAAAAGGTAAACATTTTTAATCTCAAGGATATACTTCAAATATTTAAAGACTTGCTAATCAAAATCCCTACAAAGACATGCAACCCAGGATGAATACAAATCCAGTATTTCATTAACAAAAAGCATTAAATATCTCAGGTTTACTTAATAAAGTAAAGCATGTTAACCAAGTAAACTTATACCTAGTAAATCATCATATGCTTCTGGAAATGAAGAAAGTTCCATAAGCAAAGGTGGGGAGAATGGCTGAACTAATTCCTCACCAACCCTATCAGCTTCCATCTCTGAAAAATGATTTTCCTGCATCTCAGAACCAACCAACTTTGAATAGCTCATAGACAAATGCCCATTTGATGTATACTTTGCTGAGGTATGTAACTTATCAGAATTTACTTTAACGTCAAACACCCCATGAAAGTGCTCGCCATTGTGATCTTTATCCTTTTCAACAAGTGAATCATCATTGAATTTGTAACTGTCTTCTAAAGACCTAAACACCCTTAACTTTGGCTGGGTTCTTGTGGATTTCTTGTCAGCTCCACTCTTAGCAAAGCTATTTGTTGAAGAAAGAGGTATAAAATAATGTTCCGCATTTTGGTCAATAGATTCCCTCAAAGTTTCTAGAGTAACAATTGGTTTGGAGAGAGCAGCTTCCCGTACAGATTGCCTTAAAAAGGAATGTTCAGAATTCCCATTATCTGCATGATGATTAAAGAAGGATTGTTTATTATACCCATATAAACATTGCAAAACACAATAAACTAAACCATGACTAGCAATATTGGAGCAGATTGAAATGTTTAGTGTTTGGAAGAACCACTTTGTATCACAAAGCCACAACGTGTTGAAGATAGAGAAAATCACAGACCTTGTGTATCAACATTTTTCAGACTTCCTGTTGGAGAAAGTCCATTCAGTTTATCACATTCAGGAAGTGTTTCTATACTACGCATCTGAGTCATAGCCACCTGATGCTTCGGCAAGTAAACGGCTTTTTCTGAGGGATTTGGAGATAGAGAAAACAGTTGAGGCAACTTCAGTGCAGGAGTTGGTGGAACCAACTCTAAATGAGCACGCCCAACTTTTGAATTTGCTTCAGCTTTTCTTTCATCGTTGACTTCCTGCATTCTTCAAACGACATTGTTAAAACTTAATATTAACAAAACATAAATGAAATATTTTTACTTTTTGTGAAGATAGTAAATCAGAATTCCAAATTGGTGAAGTCTACAATTGATGATAGGAACGCTCAACAAAAAATACCTTTAAATGTACACCAACCTGAGGTTGTCTCATACAAAGTGCTATGGAAACAAATTTGTTAGTTGGGACTAGAATAATCCTAATTTAAGGATATAACACTACCTGTAATCCAGTGTTCCATGGGGAAGCGCACCCCACGTCTCCCATGCTCCAGGGGGGGGTGCTTGGAGAAACATTTCCTGTCCCCCTTTTGGGGAAACTCGATGAAACGTTTCCCCAATGTGGGGGATGTGTTTCCCCAAAAGGGGGCTTATGGGTATCCCCCCTCAAAACAAGGGGTGTCTGGGAGCTCCCCGCCTCCTTCCCACCCCAATTTTTGTCCAACAACCCTTTAAGACAGAACAAAGATAGGGGATAGAGCTTTGAGGAGTTTAAGAACTTGGTAATTAATGATAATATTAAATTCTTAAAAGTTGTCATTCTCCTTTATCTTACCTTTTCTATCAGTTTTCTCCTTTACCTTACCTTTTCTATCTTTTTACTTAAATTTTAAACATTACCATTAATTGTTTCAGGATGTTTGAGAGTGGTTCCAGCCTCATCGGACTTCATATCGAGAAACTAGAATATCACATTTCATTCAAAATTCAGCGGACTTAACTGTGTTCAGAATTTTAGGATTGGCAAGATTATAGTGTTTCCATTGGATTGCACAATGATGAATTTGCATGGGATGAATTGTTATTGTTGGGATTTTATCATTATTATTTTTGTTTTTATAATTTTAGAGATGGGGACCCCGATGTCCCCCATCCTCTTGAATTTCCCTAAAATTTGGGGGTACTCCCACACGTTCCCCATGTGCATCTCCCTGCTTTCACGCTCTCCCGTCTCAAGAAACTTGGTGGAATATTGCTATAATCACATAAAGGGAAGGACTAATAGCTCGACGAAAACCAACAAGGCAACATGCAACATGCTACCTACATTGGAATTCACTGAATTGTCAAATATTGGAATTAGCGATAAAAAACATGGCAAACTATAAACCAATACATAAACAGGGGCATGCAAGAATAAGAAAAGGAATAGAAATCCTATATTCAAAATGCAATCAAGCAAGAAATTACTCATTCATAAAATTGCAAAATTAGATATCAAAGAGGAGTGCACACAATAGAATGTAAAAGCCAAAATACATACTCTCGAATTAATATCTTACATAATTAAGCAAGACATATGATGCATCAGCCATCAATATGTTCAAGCATGAGACAACATTGTAACAAAACAACCCACTGATACAATGATTGCAGGAAAATACATCAATGAATAAAACCTCCCAGCTCTATGCCACAGCCATCTTGATAAATGTTAGCTTTTATAGCTCGGGAGGTACTCTGCATGTTTTGTCTTGTATGCGGAAATAGTCTTATATTTGCACTACTAGACACTTGACTTTGTAATGGGTTTTTATAAAGTTGTAATAAAGTGTACCTTCTAATATTAAAGTGACTTTATTTCATAAAGTGCACTTATGTTATAAAGTGAAATTGTACTATAATATTTTAAGTGATTTATTTTGGAAGGAATAAAACATGTCCCTTGATCATGTAAAAGAAAGATTAGATCTTGGCCTTTGGATTTAGGGATGGCGAAGGTGAAAAGACACTTGAAAGGTGAAAGGTCATTTTCAAATTATAAGAGAATGCATTGGATAGTGTGCAAGACACAATGAGAAGAGGAGATTGAGAGATTTCCGAGAGAGCTTTGAGGAGGAGAGGAAAGGGCAGCAAGCTGGGCGCAATTCCCAGGAGAGCTTGGGCACATTTCCCAAGGAAATTTTCTGTTTGTCACAATATTAAAAAGGCTCCAAAGGGGCAAATTAACCTATGTCAATAACAATAATGAGGATACTCGTGGATAGGGGTTAGGGACTTCCTTGACACACCCATCGAACCAAGCATGTGTACACCGTATAAGTGATTTGAGGCACCAATAAATGGCTGCCACATGTCGCAAAGAAAAGATATATCCACCTGCTCATACTGCTTTTAACTCAACACTCTTTCACCCATCGGGACCTTGAACAACACCATCACTGCCTACTCGGAACCATGACATATCTTAAAAATAAATTGGATAAATCAGAAAATCAGGAAGACCTTCCACACCTAAGGGATCATAAATCAAAGCTTCTTATGCAAATTAAGAAGCTAAAGAATCATAAGAAGTCAATAGAAGGAAAGTTAGAGCAACTTACCAACAAAGAAGCATTGATCAGTAAAGAAACAATGACAGATCCTATTGAACTAGAGAAGTCTTTAGACGTAAAAATCTAAGTCATGGAGAAAGGAACCAATACATATCAAACCGACATCTCAACTTAGAAATATGAAATCCACTATAAGTAAGGATATCTTCAAATGCCGAATTGCAAATAATGGAAAATCCCATGTGTCCTTACTACTAAAATTAAGTGATCAATAAAGTGACAGAAGTATATGAAGAAGACATAATACCAAAGATGAATCAAGGAAACACAAGAAGTATGATAAGGAAAAACCATGCTACAGTGGCACCTTATCTACAATTATATCACAAGAGTCGATACATTAACCAATCTATGTATCAACGTTGCTTAGAACAAGGGCAATATTCAAACTAAATTTCAAAGAATATTAATTCTAATACAATTCGGCCTCAAAACAGATGTCACTGCAATACAAATCCACAGAGGATCAAATTAGGGTGGTCAAACCCTTTCACAGTTCAACAATTCTGCTCAACTCTTCAAAGATCATATCTTCTCGTGTCTTCAACCTCAAGAATGAAGAATTATGAGAATTACTGCAAGCTAGAATGAAGACGTAGTATTTTCCATAAATGCTTTGACGAAAAGTATCTTTTAAGGGATAGGCAATGTAATAAACATAAAATATAAAAATTAATATTAACTAAAATAATAATAATATGCCACTAATGGTCATAACCCCTCGTAATAATCTTTCACCTTGTGACCCATCAATGTGTATATATACTGTCACGTAGGCCATTGTAAATCAACTATCTCCCATATTACATATTCAATACATTATTTTATTCTATATGGATTGCTTCATGTTATCATATTTATTTTAAATATTCAGTTTATGAACCAAGTTATTTATCTCATATTCAGTAAATGAACTTTGTTCATTTCACTTAACATTTTATCGCACCTAGAATTCAAGTCCACGGTTATCATATATTCAGACTCAAGCAGTGAAGCTTGTTTCTATTTACAAGATTGTATCTTTGTTACCACAAGATTCCAGGGAAATTAACTATAGATGGATCCTACATCAAAAACATATAAATTGAACTTCAAATTTGAGCCTTCATCAAAGCCAAGTATTATTGCTTGCTTATGTATGTCTATGATCTTCTGGCAAGCCAATACATGAAAATTTTAAAAACAGTTTAAAACAATTCACCATGGCGAAAACATAAAAGAAATAATAAGAGAAATTACCTTCCCGCCAGATTGACATCTGCGTGCTGACAAAGATATCATATGTTGTCTCATTGTTGGAGCAGCAGCGGCGGCCCTGCTTACTTCTTCACGGAGAGTTACTATCGTTGACTCCATTGCCGGGGTAGCATCCTTCAGCTGACCAATAAGCACCTGCACTACAGACAAGCGATTGCAATGGTTTAAGCCAGACCACCTATAAAATCAAGCCAGAGTGGATAATGACAGTACTTATCATCTAGTTTTATACCTATTGAATTATGTAAATTGCACAAAGACTAGCAACTTGACAAGCTCAAGAAAATGATTAACTTATTCAGCTTATCTACTTAGTGAATGAAATACCAAAAAGTTGAATTTTCCATTGTTTTTAAAACAGCAGCACAATTAATTTAAGTATGGAAATGATTAAAGTGCATTTTTCTGCACAAAGAATAAAGAAAGAAAAGAATTAAAAGAGGAAAAATGCAACCCTGATCTCTTCTGGAAAATATTCAGGGACATGATTCTTCATTCTGGTTCAGTGCTTTTCACCTGTTTAAAAAGAAAAGATGAGTCTTTTAATCAGTTTTTCAACTGGCTTCCTACATGTTTGAGACCATTCATAGGATCCTACAGGCTACTCTAGCTTGAGACATCATGCAACCAGAGTTACCAGAACAAGAACTCAGCAATGGGCTTTCTGGTTTCTTGCTTATTTATCAGGTGCACATGGCCAATGATGAACTGTGCCCTGTTGACTTCCAAGAAGCAATGAAAAGGATCTTTTAGTTTATAGGAGTGATGGGAGCTTCAGAGGAGGAACTGAGGAGGCTGACTAAAAGGTAGTAGAAAGCCCAATATGATGTAAGGAGGGAAAAAATATTTTTTCAAACATTTGACTGCCAAACGTAAGAACTAAAAGATGACAAAACAAGATGGACCCCAACACCATGCTAACACACATGCCTCCTCTGTTAGGATATTTAGACTTTTAGGAGTTAGTTAAGATCAACTTGGTCTAACGTGTCTTTAGGTAAAAGTGTGTTTCTTTAGTATGCAATTGTAGTTATGTAATCCGACGGTCATGATATGTTCTAGACATAGAGTGATCCAACGGGCTCATATCCTCCTTGATGCTAACAGCTATCGATCTGTGGCTTAACGCCCGATTGGTCCATGATCCCTATTTAAAGAGCATGGAGGGTCATTTGTTGAAGATCGATTATGAGAAACTCTTGTGTACATATTTTTTCTTTTGCATTACTATATTTCCTCAGGTGGCCACATTCGTTTGGGTCGTGGACTATTTCCCTGTTGATTTTCCTACAAACCCAGCACACGACTAATAATCAAAATACAATCACTTTATTAATTATTAACACAACTAGGTTATCAACGAAACATTAGCAGAAGCATTAAAAACAGAAACCAATCACATTGCACAAAGATTTCGGTTACACAACCCCTGAGAAAACCCTTGCGGGAAAACCAAATCTCTGATGATTGTATTGCTATAAAATCAGAGCTCCCTTCCTGGGATAATGGCACTTCAGAGGATTACAATGCAGCGATAGCCTATCCCACCTGGCTACTATCTCCCTCTCTGCCTCTTTGCACCTTTCCTCAGACTTGCCCACTCACACTTGGATGAACTCTCTTCACCCACTCAATGAGATCCCCTCACTCTCTACTCAGTGTGTCTCTCACACCCTCACACTCTCTATGAGTCTCTCACATTGTGTATGTGACTCTCTCACCTCCTCACACATTGTGTCTCATCCTCTCACCTAGGCTTCCTTTTGAGACATTGAGTTAACCCTAGATATTCTCCAAAGTGATCAACGACTAAGATCTAATCTCATGCTCACTTTAGATCTAACAGCTAGGACTTAATCAACTCTTACTTACGTTACTAATGCCACCAAACTTAGGCATTTAAATTAATTAATTAAAAGGACATTCACTTTAATTAATGACTCATAAAGTTAACTTCCTAAAGTTTTATGAGAGGTTACAAGGATGACTTCCACATGCTAGACACGAAGCCTATGTGGAAGTACATGTCCGACGCTAATACATCAACACTCCCTCTTAGCGACAAAGGTACTTCTGCAACCTGAAGGTGGCTCTATCTTCGCTATCGGATCTGCTACCATGCGTACTCTCCAATCCACCTGATTGGCTTCCCCTTCTGAAACGAAAGTTATCCCATTCATCTCGATAGGACCTGTCTGTGAAGACTTATTTTACTGGCTGGTCGGATCCCTACTCGAGACTCGTTGCTCGTTGCCTAAACATGTTGCCCACTGCCCAAAAGTCCTTAATGGGCGTTGTCCAGCTATTTATGTATGTTGCTTGACAGATCTGCCCGCTGCCCGGCGTGCCTTCCCGCTGCCCAGGGCACCTGCCCAATGTGCCTA
>JASDQU010883260.1:22881-37205 GCA_032191745.1 Picea mariana
ATGCCAAACCATCCAAATGTTTCTTTGGAGTAAAGGAGGTAGAGTATTTGGGCCATATTGTATCTCATGAAGGTGTCAAGGTTGTTGAAATTACTAAGACAACTAAGAGGGGGGGGGTGAATCAGTTGTTATTGAGCTTAAACAAATTTAAGTCTATTAATACATTCTTAATCTTTCTTCAAGTGATCATCAACATTATATAGCATATGGACAATAAAAGTAATGAGCATCAGTCACACATAAGGTATACACAGAGACAAATTTTCATGAGGAAACCCATAAAGGAAGAAAACCTCTTCTTCTAAATGATAGGCAGTCTTTTAAGTTCTGTACATCATCTATAATTGAGCACCAACTCAATGTGAGGCTGCTACCTCTATTTTTCAAGTTGCAACTTGCTAAGAGCACCTACTCTCTATTTTTTTCTAGCACCCACTAGAAGGAAGCACCAACTCCCTGGTTTCTCTAGCACCAACTAGAAGGAAGCACCAACTCCCTGTGTTCAAGCACCCACTTGAAAATCTAAGGACACCAGTCCTCCCTAGCACCTCCCAACCACCCTGGAATATTAAATGAATAATTAAACAACCAACTACATAGATAAATCAATTCTTACCACTTCTTCTTTGTTCTGTAAATCTGGTTTTCTTCTGACTGTTCTGCAATTCTTCTCTTCCTTTGTCTGTTTTGCAATTCTACTCTACTTCAACTTGTTCTATCATTCTGCTCTACTTCAGGTCTATTCCTCATCTGTTACTCTTCTCTTAGTTTTATCTCACACTGCGCACATTTTCAGTCTCACACTGCGCATACTGTGATTTTCCCTTTCTCACAGTTTAATTCATTTTTCATCCAGAACAACCATCTGCGCATAGTCTGTATGCTTTTCTTTTATGCACCACACCCAAAGTGATTACACTTCACATATTCTTTGGCAAAATAAAACCATGTAAGAAACTGAAACGTCAACCGATCAAGAATCATGACTCAGTTTAGCTAACAAATTCGTAACTAATGAAATAACTGTGAGGGAGAACAGTAGCCCTCCGATCATATTCAAGTTTATATACACCATTAGATGAACTTTATTAATCTTTCCTTTAAATTGGTTTTCATCATTTTGGCATTCCTGTGGCCAAGTGTATCGACACTTCATGTCGCGATCTCCGAAATTTTGATACAGAGCTTTTCTGCGCTAGCTCCTTCCACTATATGACCATGGCCATGACCAAACACTTATGCATAAAGTGATTTTCATGAATTTGCATTTTGTGAATCTGGAGATGAGGCATCTCGACTCTCCAAGTCATGATCCCCAAACCCACGAAATGAAGCTTGTCAGAACTGACTCCTTCCCTTCTCATGACCACCAACGGTGACCATAGGTTGTGCCAAAAAGGCGCTTCGCGAGTTTATAAACTTCATCTGATTGACATTTGAAATCTCCATAGATCTGACGGTCCAGATCTTAATGTGATCTTGCATCTCACGAGTTTCCACACCATGCTCCATTGACTCCAAGTCAGTGACTTTTCCTATGATTCGAAGGTCTAGATCTAATCTTAATTCAATGGCTCAGATCATATCACAATTTCGGTGGTTATGTTTCTTGCCTCTCCAAGTCATGATAGGCGAAGCTCCGAGATGGATCTGGATCAACGGTCCAGAACAAACCTCGATCTGACGGTTGCGATTAAATCACAATTTTTCATATTGCGATTTCGGTGGTTATGTTTCTTGCCTCTCCAAGTCGCGAGTCACAAAACTCCGAAATGGAGTCGGATCAATGGTCCAGATCACACCTTGATCTGACAGCTGCTATTAAATAACAATTTCTCATATCACAATTTCAGTGGTCATGTTTCTTTCCTCTCCAAGTCATGAAAGGAGAAGCTCCCAAATGGAGTTGGATCAATGGTCCACGATCTCGATGAATCTACGGTCCATATCTTATCATGAATTTGCATCTCGCGATTCCTTCGATGGAGGTTCTTGTCACTCCAAGTTGCAATAGGAGAAACTCTAAAATGAATATTATATCAATGGTCCATGTCTTTTAGTGTAATGACGGTCAGGATCTTTTCATGATTTCGCAAGTCTTCATTGTGTCTACATCGGGATTTCAAGATTTTACAAACTCGCTTCACCTTGCACTTTTAAATATCGTGCAGATTCTCCTAAATCCTATGATGGTCAATCCTCATGCTTAGATCTAATGCCCGAGATCTATCCTCCATATCTACACTCTCTTCTTGTCTATATTGGGATCTGACAGTCATTGGGAATTTTGAATTGTTGATCCAACAATCACTGTTGCTATTGATCATGCTGATATTTGCCATCACTATTCTTGCCAACAATCCTCTGTACTATCTCTTCTGAACTTATTCGAATTTTTCTGCAGTGTCTATCTTCATTGCTGTACTCTGCACTATCTCTTCTGAGCTTATTCGAATCTTCTCTGCAGTGTGTATCTGCATTGTTGTACTTGCCATCAATGACAAGCATTCGTTGTCTGTTAAATACTTTCCAACAATATCCCCCTTTGGCATTGATGGTAACACAAGCACCCACATGCATTCAGACTCTCCTCCCGTACTCTTTTATCCCCCTTTGACATCAATGTCAAAGAAGAAACATGCTCCCCCTGAGCTGTTGCAAAACATACTCCCCCTGTCAACTATGATCATCTTGGAAATACACCAGATATTCAATAAGTACTCCCCCTGACCAGGTGAATAGATTAGACACAAGAAATTATAACCCCCAACTTTTGATGAAGATATCCAAAAGGGGTTGCTGCTAATGGTTTTGTAAATATATCTGCAATCTGTTCTATGGAAGGTATATAATTCAGTTGAACAATTCTGTTTGTAACTTGTTCTCTGAGAAAATGGTACTTTATTGGAATATGCTTAGTCTTGGAATGAAGAACAGGATTCTTGGAGACACTGATGGCATTGGTGTTATCACAGTGAATTGGAATGGGATCAGTGTAAGTTACCTTCAAATCTACAAGAGTTTGTATCATCCATAAAATTTGTGTGCAGCAAGTAGCAACATCAATGTATTTTGCCTCTGTAGTTGATAATGAAATGGATCCTTGATTTTTACTAATCCATGCTACTAATGAGTCACCCAGAAAGAATGCTCCTCCACTGGTGCTTTTTCTCTCATCAACACAGTTTGCCCAATCTGCATTTGAATAAGAAGTTAACTAGAAATTCTAATTTCTAGGATACCATAGACCATAAGTCATTGTTCCCTTCAAGTATTTGAATATCCTTTTGATAGCTACCAAATGACTTTGTTTAGGAGCAGACTGATAATGACCTACCATTCCAACAGCTTGCATTATATCAGGTCGTGATGCTGTGATGTACAGAAGACTTCCTATCATAGAGTGATATGACCTTTCATTAACATCAGGTGAGATATCATCTTTACTCAGCTTGCAACCAACCACCATAGGTGTACTAACAAAAGAGGAATCCTCCATCTGAAATTTCTTCAACATCTCTTTCAAGTACTTTTTTGAGAAATAAATATTCCTGCAGAACTTTGTTTTACTTGTAAGCCAAGAAAATATGGCAGTTCTCCTATCATGGACATCTCAAATTTTGTTTGTGTAGAGTTAGCAAACCACTGGATAGATGATTCATTAGTACAGCCAAAAATAATATCATCTACATAAACCAAAACAACTAGTAAATTATCACCTTCAGACTTAATGTAAAGATTACTGTCAACAGTACCTTTCTTGAACCCTCTTTCTTGTAAAAATTTGTCCAGTCTATAATACCAAGCTTGTGGTGTTTGTTTTAGTCCATATAAGGCCTTCTTCAGCTTACAAACATAATTAGGATTATATGTCAATGAGAATCCTTCAGGTTGCTCCATATATACTTCTTCTTCTAGATCTCCATTAAGAAATGTTGACTTAACATCCATCTAATAAACTTTAAAGTTCTTATGACATGAATAAGCAAGAAACATTCTGATAGCTTCCAATCTTTCCATTCGTGCAAAAGTTTCATCAAAGTCCTGACCTTCAACTTGTGCGTATCATTTATAGACCAACCTGGCTTTATTTCTAACAACTTGCCCTTTTTCATTCATTTTATTCTTGAACACCCATTTTGAACCTATTACATTCTTATATTCAGGTCTAGGGACAAGCTCCCAAGTATTGTTCTTTTCGATTTGATCAAGCTCTTTATTCATTGTTCTAATCCAATCATCATCCTAGCTAGCTTCCTGAAAATTTGTAGGTTCAGTCATAGATAAAAATGCAACATGAGATTGTTCTAAGTCTTTAATCAATTTCCTTCTTGTCTCAACTCCTTTATTTATATCTCCAATTATTTGATTTTCAAGATAATTCTTTCTAATAATTCTGAGAGGTAATTTTGCTTCTTTCTGCTGATTTGTGTCAGTCTGAGTATTCGTATCTTCATCTAATTCAGATTCTTCCTTTTCTGATCCTTGGACCTGTTCATATTCATCTTCAAATATATCTTTTGTTCTTGATTCAGCACTACTTACATTTCTGACTGGGATTTCTTCATCAACTTTTATGTCTATACAATCAACTAGTTTATGCAGTCTCTTATTGTAGCATTTGTACCCTTTAAGCATAACCCAAGAAGATACCTTCATCAGCCCTGTCATCATNCAAATATATCTTTTGTTCTTGATTCAGCACTACTTACATTTCTGACTGGGATTTCTTCATCAACTTTTATGTCTATACAATAAACTAGTTTATGCAGTCTCTTATTGTAGCATTTGTACCCTTTAAGCATAACCCAAGAAGATACCTTCATCAGCCCTGTCATCATATTTGCCAATATTTTCATCATTGTTCTTGATATAACATTTACTCCCAAAAACTTTAAAAGGCTTGATTGAAGTAGGTCTTCCAAATCATAGTTCATAAGGGGTATTGTCATTATGTGGCCTGAGATAAGCTTTGTTAAGGATATGAAAAACTATATGAATTACTTCCCCCCAATAAGTCTGAGGTATGTTCCTTTTATTCATCATTGGTCTTTCCATTTGCTATATTGACCTATTCTGCCTCTCAACAACTCCATTTTGCTATGGAGTCCTTGGAATTGTGTACTCTCTTTTGATCCATGTTTATCATAGAACTCTTTGAAGTTCCCTGAACTAAACTCTCCTCCTCTATCAGACCTTACCGCCTTTAATATTTTTCCTGTTTTGATGCAGGAGCATCTCTCACAGCAAGCGAGCCAGCGTAGAATGCAAGTGGACAGCTGGACAAGTGCCAGCACAAATTTTTGAAATTTCCTGGATTTTGATGCTCCATCTTAAATAAAGTCATTTAAGAAGAGACACACCTGGTGTAATGAAATCATACCTTGAGCCATACGCTCTCGTCTGAAGTATATGAAGGCATTTATGTAAGTAGGTAGATAATATAAGATTAGACAGTTTCAGAAGGAGTGGAGGGAAAATGGATATAGACACTCTCACTGTGCATTGTAACATTATTCAGGAATAGTTAGAAGCATCAGAGCATAGAAGAGAAGCAGAGAGTTGTGTAGAAACACCCATGTACTGATATTTGGATTAATAGAGAACGATTGATTCAAATTCATGGTTTGTGTTGTTCTCTGTGTATTGATGTCATGCTTTTGAATGTTTGCTTTCTGGTATACATTTGCTTTTATATGTTGTGTATTGATTTCATGGTTTGAGTTTGAAGTCTGGAAGGAAGAAGAAATGAGTTTCAATTGTTTCTCTATCTGAGCAAGGATTCCTGCAAGGAGTGCAGTTGAAGTCATCTGCAAGAAGTGCGTTGATCAAAGGCTCAGATAGTTTAACTCTTGTTCTCACTCACCCAGAAGTGAAATTGGGTTATACGAGACGTGCAAGGAGTGCACAGGCTAAGGAGAGTCTCAATTGTGAATCTGAGCTAAGTATTGAAGGACTGTTGCTGCAGGTGTGCGCAGAGTCGGGAGAACTCAACACAAGGAAGTGGTTGAGAATTGCCGCAAGGATTGCGCACAAGAGTCTTCGTGAAGATTTAGAGTTTGGTGGAAGCTGAGGAGGGATAAGGCTTTCAAGCTTGTCAAGGGAAGGGATCCATGGTCAGGAATCGATGCGGAGGATTAGAAAAATACTGTCAGCCATTAGATATGCCAGAGAAGCGAGTGGGGTTACGGCTGTGTTCGGAGTTCAAGCTCCAGAGATTGTGGACCATCAGATCTCGTTCAAACACCCATCAGCCATTGGATCAACCAGCAGTTTCATGAAGTTTAAGCCTCGTGAACAGGAGGGGGAAAATCCTGATCAGAGGTGAAGCCATCAGGATTTCGGCATTCATGAAATCGGGAGTCACGAGGACGAGTGATCGGGATTTTTCATAGTGAATATCCCAGAGTAAATCTGAGCCGTCCATCTTGAGGAGACAGGTGGAAGTCACCAAGATCCTGTCGGTGTTTCGGTGATCGGGGTTCTAAGTCGACAAAGGAATTGTGGACATCGGGCATTGGAAGTCTCGAAACCCCGAGGTTGAATCAGAGCCATCCATCTTAAGAGGACACGTGATGAAGATCGGAAGCCCATTAGTGTTTCGGTCATCGGGACTCATATAGGTAAGGGTTTTGTCTTTGAAATTGGTGAAACCCCGAGGGAAAATCTGAACCATCCATCCACTTGGGACAGGTTTCAGAAATCCTAAGAAAGTCAGCATATCGGCACTCGAGAAATTGGGATTCCTGAGGTCGTGAAAATCGGGACATCAGAAGTCTCGAAATCGTGAGGAGAACCCTGAACCGTCCATCTTGAGGGGATGCGTGTCAGAAGATCTGACTAAGTCGGGGTTCACTAGTGCAGAAGATCAGGAATTTCCATAGGAAAAGTCCCAGGAATATCGGAGCCGTCCATTTACTGGGACGCGTGGTGGAGATCGAAGGCGTCGGGATATCCGACATCGAGAAATCAGGATTCCTGAGGACAAGAAAGTTGGGACATCACAAGTCGTGAAATCCCGGAGAAATCAGGACCGTCCATCAGAGGGGACGCGTGGAAGAAATCAGTGCCATCGAGAAAATTCCCAACAAGGAGGTTGTCCATCGACATTTGGGTCATTGGGATATCGGGAATCCTGGTGACAAGGTGTTTTGGCATTTTGAAATCGCGAATCGCGAAACCCCGAAGAGGAAGGTGCCATCATTCGGATAGCTATCAACATGTTGAAAACAAGGGAAGTGTCATTGAGGGAGCCAATTGTCAGTAGACCGGAGAATCGGGAATCCCGGAGGCAAGTGTTTTTCAACATTTGAATCCCCGTAGCCCCGACGAGGGACAAGACTGCGGTCATAGGGGATAACGGTCATATGGGCCAAAGCCTATAGCCAGGAGGGCTAACGTGTAAAGGGTGCATCAGGAATTGAAGGATCGTGAATCTTGGGGATGATTGCATTTTGATATTTGAAACGGTGAAACCCCGATGATGTATATGATTGCGGTCATATAAGGGGAGGTTACGTGGACCAAGAGCTTAGCCTGGAGGGCTAACAGGAATTTGAGTGCATCGGGATTTTGAAGTTAGAAACCCCGATGAGAAGGAATCTAAGGCTGCAGTCTTATAGAAAGTGGTTGTGTGGACCCAAGACTTAGCCCGAGAGGCTAATGTAGCAAAAGAGTGCATCGGGGATCAATGAACCAAGTGGTTTGAACATCACGGGTGTCAAAACCCCGATAGATTGAACCCCGATAACAAGAAAAGGCCAGTGTTGGTTTAGAAGAAAGGGAAACCCTGTGTTTAGTTGTTGTGGGTGGAATATTTCTTGATAGGGAAATAGAAGAACTTTTCAGTTCTTTGGGCCGAGGAAGGAGGAAAAGATCCTGTGAGCGGATGTGCCCTGAGGGTGCGCCTGCATCAAGTGGCATTACATCACAAGAAGGATTATTTTCTTTCTATAGTAGAGAAGGGAAGGAGAATTTCACCATGCCGCCGAGGAGAAGGGATAGGCAATCACCCAATTCAGAAGAAGAAAGGGAGATGCCCAGAGGTAGGGGTAGGCAAGTGCAGAATCCAGACATGGAGAGAGAAGTGCATAATCTTTGTGCCAAAATGGAGGACATGGAGACATCACAAAGGTGAAAATATGATGCAGGAGATATCAGTGAATTTGAAAATGAAGATGATGATGGACATGGAGAAGAAGAAATCCCAGCAGAAGATGCAGGAAGTGAACGCTTACTTAAAGTTGTTGCAAAAATGAGTACAAAGGTAAAAATGGGCTTTCCAATTTAAGAGGGAAATTTGGATGTAAAAGAGCTTCTAGACTGGATTAGAGCTCTAGACACCTATTTCGACTATGAAGATATTGAAGAGGAAAAGAAGGTCAGACATGCTGTCACGAGATTAAAAGGACATGCAGCCTTATGGTGGGATGAACTACAAGCTCACAGGCGTTGCCAAGGCAAGTAGAAAATTAAGAGATGGGACAGGATGATTGAAAAAATGAAAGAAAAATTCATTCCCAGGGACTATCAAATTTCTTTGTTCAGGAGGATGCAGAACCTGAGACAGAAGCTGATGACAGTAAAGGAATATACTGAAGAATTTTACAGGTTGAATATCAGGGTAGGTCATCGCGAAAGCAATGATGAAAAAGTGGCCAGGTATATGAATGGCCTGAGATATGAGATTCAGGATGAAATGAGTATGGAAACCATCTGAACGATGGAGGATGCCTATCAAATGTCTTTGAAAGCTAAAGAAAATCTAGTTCGAAAGCAGAGTCAAAGAGGCTGAGGTAGAAGTCAACCTAGAGGCAAAGCAGTTACCCAGGAAAGAACCCAGAAGCCCAGGGATGACTGGAAGAAACCTCAGACTCAGATAGAGAGAGGTGGAAGTTCACAGCGAGGGTGATACACAAAGCAAAGAGAACAACATACTGAGCAGAGAGGAGGATATGCTGATAATAATAGGTTTCCTCGTACCAGAGGTAGAGGAAGAGGAAGAGGTGGAGTAATTACATTCTTCACATGTGGGAGAAATGGGCACAAGTCATTCGAGTGTCCAGAGAAAAAGAAAGATGGAGGAGAAACTCACATCGCCAAGGCACAGAGGTGAGATGTTGAGGCAGAATACGCTGAAGGCGGAAGATCGTTGGTGATGCGAAAGGTCCTTTTGACACTAGAGGAAGAAGTGGAAAGTTCAATCCAAAGGACCAGACTTTTCAGAACATCTTGCAAGACCAAGGATAGAGCATGCAAGGTCATTGTGGACAGCGGTAGCATGGATAATCTCGTTTCAACCGAGATGGTAGAGAAGCTAGAGCTGGAGACGACTGATCACCCGAGTCCATACAAATTTTCATGGCTATAGAAGGGACATCAGGTAAATGTCACTAAACAGTGTTTAGTTGAATTCAAAATAGGAGGATATAATGATAAAATACTCTTTGATGTTATTCCTATGGATGTTTGTCATCTATTGCTAGGTAGACCATGGAAATATGATAGAAATGTGGTTCATGATGGGAGGATGAACACATACACCCTAGAGAAGAATGGGAGAACTCATATGTTGCATCCAATTGAGGATAAAGAGGTGAAGCCAGAAGTAAGAAATATAGTACTTCTCATGAGTGGGAAGGAACTTCTTACAGAGGTTAAGAAGGAGGAACCACAATTCTTTGTGGTCAGAAAACCAAAGATTGTTCTGACTAGTGCAAGAGTGGACGATTTGCTAGAAGAAGTTCAGAGACTGCTGGAAGAGTTCGCTGATATAGTAGTGGACGAATTACCTCGTTCCTTGCCACCGATGAGGAGTGTGAGTCATCATATTTATCTCATACCAGGAGCTAGTTTACCAAACAAAGATGCGTATAGATTAACGCCACAAGAGAATGAAGAGGTCAAAAGACAAGTCCAGGATTTGTTGGACAGAAGGTTTGGTCAGGGAAAGCTTGAGTCTGTGTGTTGTTCCGACAGTACTCAGTGCGAAGAAAGACGGAGTTTGGAGGATGTGCAATGATTCAAGGGAAATTAATAAGATAACTATGAGGTACAGATTCCCATTACCAAGAATGGATGATTTGATGGATTGCTTAAGTGGAGAATTTTTTTTTTCAAAGACTGATTTGAAGAGTGGATATCACCAGATCTGCATGAGGGAAGGTGATGAATGGAAAAGAACATTCAAGACAAATGAAGGTTTGTATGAATGGATTGTTATGTCATTTGGCTTAACAAATGCACCGAGTACCTTTATGAGGTTGATGAATGAATTCCTGAAGGATTTCATCGGAAAATTTGTTATTGTATATCTGGATGATACACTGATTTTCAGTAAAACGGAGGCTGAACATCTGAAGCATTTAGCGATTGTGATGAAGAGGTTACAACAAGAGAAGTTGTTGATAAACATGAATAAATCCTCATTTATGAAGACACAACTCATTTATTTGGGGTTTTTTATTTCGACAAATGAGTTGAGGATGGATCCAGATAAGGTGGAGGTAATTAAAAATTGTTCATCACCGAGAAATATTTTCGAGGTGAGAAGTTTTCATGGGCTGGCTAGTTTCTACCAGAAATTCATCAGGAATTTCAGTGGAATTAGTGCAGAGATGATGGATACAGTGAAGAAAAGACATAAATCTTTTCACTGGACTGAAGAGGCTGAGAAGAGTTTCAATTTGTTGAAACGAAAGATTACAGAACAACCAATTCTGGTGTTACCGGATTTTCAAAAGACATTTCAGGTAAAGTGTGATGCAAGCGGGTTTGCAATAGGAGCAGTCTTAAGTCAAGATGACAGACCAATTGCATATTTCAGCGAGAAGCTGAATGAAGTGAAGGTGAAGTATTCCACATACGATAAGGAGTTTTATGCCATCATCCAGGCATTGAAGAAATGGAGGCACTATTTGATTCTGAAGGAATTTGTTTTATATAGTGATAACCATGCATTGCAATTTGTGAATCAACAGGAAAAGTTGAATCAAAGGCATGTTAAGTGGGTTGAATACATGCAGAATTTCACATTTGTGATTAAACATATTTCAGGTACTGCTAACAAAGTTGTTGATGCTTTGAGCAGGAAATGTCTGTTGTTGCAGAAGTTCAAAGTCAGGACGTTACGCTTTGATGATCTCAGGGATATGTATGCAGATGACCAGGATTTTAAGGAGGCATATGAAGCAGCTAGAATTTAGTTCTCAGAGACAGAAGACCTTGGACAGACTATATGATCCAAGAAGGATTATTGTTCAGAGGCAATCGATTGTGTATTCCAAATTGCTCCATGAGGGAGAATTTGTTAAAGGAAAAAAACAGTGGAGGATTGTTCGGACACTTCGGTCATGATAAGACATTCGAAAAGCTGAGTGAGTCATACTTTTGGCCATGGATGTGAGAAGAGGTCAAGAGATTTGTAGAATGATGCAGAATTTGCAGCATTCAAAGGGAAGGAAGCAGAATGCAGGTTTTTATCCACCATTGCCCATACCTGAGAAGTCGTGGAATGAAATTAGCATGGATTTCAACTTTGGATTGCCAAGGATGCAAAGAGGATTTGATTTGATCTTTGTGGTAGTGGATAGATTTTCCAAGATGGCACATTTTATCCCATGTCAGAAAACCAGTGATGCGACACACATCGCGAACCTGTTTTTCAAAGAGGTCGTTCGACTTCATGGCTTACCCAGAAGTATAGTTTCGGACAGAGATACAAAGTTCGTGAGACATTTCTGGAGGACATTATGGAAGAAGCTGGGGACTAACTTGATGTTTAGTTCTTCTTATCATCCTCAGATGGATGGACAAACATAAGTGGTGAACAGAATTCTAGGAGACTTGCTGAGAAGCTTGGTGATAGAGCACCACATCCAGTGGGATAGTATATTGCCGCAGCCAGAGTTTGCTTATAATGACTCAATGAATAGGAGCACAGGAAAAAGTCCATTTCAGATTGTGTATGGCATGCAGCCGAGAGGAGTTTCTAAATTAATGGATTCGGAACAGACTGCGACTAGGAGTGCAAGTGCCGAAGAGTTCACAGAGGCGATGAAAGAACTTCACGGCCAGGTGAATCATCGACTGCTAGAGTCAAGTCACGAATATAAGCGCAAAGCTGACCAGTGGAGGAGACAAATTCCGTTCAAGGTTGGTGAATTAGTTCTGGCACACTTGAGGAAAGAGAGGTTCCCGAGGGGAACATACAATAAATTGAAAATGAAGAAGATCGGACCATGTAAGGTCTTGAAGAAATTGGGGGGAAATGATTATGAGATTGAGTTACCGGATGGGATCGGAATATCTCCGATATTCAATGTCACATATTTATACCCATATAAACATGCGAAGACAAGAGAAGAACATGAACAACCAGAGGTTCAGTGGCAGAAGCAGATGTCAGTTGCAGAGAAGCCACAGATGGAACAGATACTGGACAAGAGAGTTAGTAAGAAGACCAGGAGGAAAGAATACTATGAGTATCTGGTCAAATAGAAGGGCCATCCAATGGAAGATGCCAGCTGGGAGAATGAAGCAGAGATACAGAAGCATGGATATACCATGTAGGAGCTCATGGATAGGAGCCCATGAAAGTTTTCAAGCGAGGGAGTATGATGCAAGAGCATCTCTCACAGCAAGTGAGCCAGCATGGAATGCAAGTGGACAGTTGGACAAGCGCCAGCACAAATTTTTGAAATTTCCTGGATTTTGATACACCATCTTAAATAAAGTCATTTAAGAAGAGACGCACCTGGTGTAATGAAATCAGACCTCAAGCCATACACTCTCGTCTGAAGTAGATGAAGGCATTTATGTAAGTAGGTAGAATTTAATATTAAATTAGATAGTTTTAGAAGGAGTGGAGGGAAAACGGATATAGACACCCTCACTGTGCATTGTAACATTATTCAGGAATAGTTAGAAGCATCGGAGCATAGAAGAGAAGCAGAGAGTTGTGTAGAAACACCCATGTATTGATATTTGGATTAATAGAGAAAGATTGATTCAAATTCATGGTTTGTGTTGTTCTCTGTGTATTGATGTCATGCTCTTGAATGTTTTCTTCCTGGTATAAATTTTCTTTTATATGTTGTATATTGATTTCATGGTTTGAGTTTGAAGTCTGGAAGGAAGAAGAAATGAGTTTCAATTGTTTCTCTATCTGAGCAAGGATTCCTGCAAGGAGTGCAGTTGAAGTTGTCCGCAAGGAGTGCGTTGACAGAAGGCTCAGATAGTTTAACTCTTGTTCTCACTCACCCATAAGTGAAATTGGGTTATACGAGCCGTGCAATGAGTGCATAGGCTAAGGAGAGTCTCAGTTGTGAATCTGAGCTAAGTATTGAAGGACTACTGCTGCAGGTGTGCGCAGAGTCGGGAGAACTCAACACATGGAAGTCGTTGAGAATTGCCGCAAGGATTGTGTGCAAGAGTCTTCATGAATATTCAGAGTTTGGTGGAAGCTCAGGAAGGATAAGGCTTTCAAGCTTGTCAAGGGAAGGGATCGACGGTCAGGAATTGGCGGGGAGGATTAGCGAAATCCCGTCAGCCGTTAGATCTGCCAGAGAAGCGAGTGGGGTTATGGCTGTGTTCGAAGTTCAAGCTCCAGAGGTTGTGGACTGTCATATCTCGTTCAAACACCCGTCAGCCATTGGATCAACCAGGAGTTGTACGAAGTTTAAGCCTCGTGAATAGGAGGGGGAAAATCCCGACGAGGGGTTAAGCCATCTGGATTTCAACATTCGCGAAATCGGGAGTCACGAGGACGAGTGATCAGGAGTTTTCATAGTGAAAATCCCAGAGTAAATCTGAGTCGTCCATCTTGAGGATACAGGTGGCAGTCATCAAGAGCCTGTTGGCGTTTCGGTGATCGAGGTTCTAAGTTGACAAAGAAATTGTGGACATCGGGCGTTGGAAGTCTTAAAACCCCGAGGTTGAATCAGAGTCGTCCATCTTAAGAGCACACGTGGTGAAGATCAGAAGCCCATCGGTGTTTCAGTCATCGGGACTCATATAGGTAAGGGTTTTGGCTTTGAAATTAGCAAAACCCCGAGGGAAAATCTGAACTGTCCATCCACTTGGGATGGGTGTCAGAAATCCTAAGAAAGTTGGTATATCGACACTTGGGAAATCAGAATTCCTAAGGTCATGAAAATCGGGACATCAGAAGTCTCGAAATCGCGAGGAGAACCCTGAACCATCCATCTTGAGGGGACATGTGTTAGAATATCTGAAGAAGTCGGGGTTCACGAGACCAGAAGATTGGGAATTTCCATAGGAAAAGTCCCAGGAAGATCGGAGCTGTCCATTTACTAGGACGCGTG
>JASDQU010883260.1:54914-67297 GCA_032191745.1 Picea mariana
CTTATGAAATGGTGTTGATTGTGGTAATTACCAAAGAGTGAGTCTCTGATAATCTCAACAGCATAACTCTACAATGAATTCCTTGAAGAAATGATGATCATCCATGGCTTTTTATAGCCAAGCTTTGAGATATTATGCACCCCCCTTTGAATGTGAAAAGAGGCACATTAGGGCACATTTAGGTCTTTGACCAGCCTCCCCACGCAGATTGAGCTCGGATTTGATGTCAAATCGACTTGGGAGCCGATCCATTAGTGGTTGGGAGGCCGACCAGCTTCATAAATGCGCCGTTTGGCAGGCGCGCGGGTTTTGCACCCCACAGCCGCGCATATGCGCCCTATGTACGACTATAATGCGCGCATGCGCTAGTTTACCATGGGCGCGATGCGCTTTTTAATCTTTTTAGCCAACTTTGTATAGTTTTGGCCCTTCTGATGTGCTGTGGAGTTAATCCTTGTGCCATGGATGATTGTTTTTCTGTGTTTGATGATGTTGAGTTCTTGTCGCCCTGTGCGGACAAAATTTCAGTGATAACATAGTCCCAAAAATTTTGCCTTGAAAAATGTGCCCAAGTCTGTACATCTGTATGGCCTCCTCCAAATATATGCCTCAAAAAATGTGCCGAGAAAGGTACTGTAGGACCTGCATAGTACGACCCAACAACAGCAAGAAAAACCCAGAAAAATGCCTCAGTTTTTGTGCCAAACAACTACCTCAAAAACTGTGCCTTTCTTCCTGTGGTATGGATTGTAAGGATCCGTACAGTACGGCCTAGCAACAAAAAAATGGAACAACACTGCAGACAGAAAATCACCTTGGTATCTGTGCCCTCTTTCTCCTTGGGAAATGTGCCCTCTCAAGCTGCTCACTTTCCTTTCTCAAGCCTCCTCTGAAAATCTCTCTAACTCAACTCCTCTCATTTTCTCCGGTGTGTTCTTCTCACATCCCTAAGCATGTATATGTACTTTCCTCTTTTCCCAAGAAACCTTAACTTACATAACCAACTCAATCTAATGGCTATCATAAGTTTAATCTGAGGGCTCATATTTAATTCTCCTCATTAATTACAAAATAAGTATTAAATGCTCATTAAATACTTTTTGGGTCCCACAACTTAAAATCACTTTAAGTTATAAAGTACATTCAATTTATAAAATCACTTTATTTAAAAAGTCACTTTACAAATAAAACATATCTAGGAATTATGACTTTATGTCCTCCCCATGACAAAAAACAAAAACATGAATGAGGACATCCCTTGTTATATTTCAACACTCCCTCTTAATGAGGGATGTACTCGCTGCCATCTCCATCATCTGGTCCCATCAAACTATGCTTTGTAGGAGCTCCCTCTGAATCTAGATTCATCTGCAACACCTACACATAACTTGAACTAGATGATCTTCTCCTGGCAACCTCCCGGAACCCTGAGCTCACTTCATCTTGAGCATCGATTCGATCAACCTGGCTGAACCTTCTGCCAGTGCTCAGAAGAGACTCGCTCTCTTCTCTCGGAATGCAATACTGATACCTTGACGCCACCGGAGTCTTAGAAGCCTCCTCACGATCCTCATCTGATGCTGAATCACACATCATAGGCTATCCTCTCAACATATACAACCTATTCACCTGGTTACCGATCAGCTACAGCTATACCGAGTCCACTCCCTCTCTGTAGATAAATACATGGTTCCTCTTGAGCAATACACAATATCCTACATCCTGCAAGGCTAAGACTGAGAGCAAGTTAACACTCAACCCTAGAACAAAAGGAACTCCATCAATCTCCAAGAGTCCCCCAAACTTGAGTTGGAATATAACATTCCCAACTCCACGTACAGCTCTTGCCATACCACCTTCATTTACCACCTGTCGGCCAGGACCAATCTCTGTGAAGTCTGGGAATACTTGCCAGATTCCCATCATGTGGTTAGAGGCTCTGCTATCCACAACCCATCTGACATCACCTCTGAATCCTCCGCTGCCGACACTGGAAACTCGGGTAACCAAAGAAAATTCTTGATCGAGCTTTGAAGCAAAGTCCTCTATGGCTGCTATAGTAGCTGTCTCAAGCTCCTATGACTCCTTCTTCATCTTCCTCTTAGGACATTGAGAAGCAACGTGCCCCAACATGTTACAACAAAAGCATCTGATTTTACTCAAGTCCCTTCCGAAATTTCCTTTCTTCTTGCTCTTTACCAGAAGAGAAACATTCTCATCAGCTCTATTTGTCTTCTGATCACTACCCTGAGATCTTTCTCGGATCTCCTCCTAAGTGAAATCATCCCATAGTCTACTCCAATCTAGTAGATGCTCATGACTCACCACGCGCTTCATGAAGACTTCCCAATATTTGGTGAATCCATTTAAGGCTATCCTCACCAACTCAAAATCTGAAATGACCTCTCCAATAGCTGCCAACTCATCTTTAACTTGAGCCACCCAAGTAAGATAAGAAGAGACACTCTCCTCCTTACCCATCTTGGTATCATGCAACTTAGCCTTCAGGGCCATCTTCTGGTTCTCGTTCTTTGCCTCGAACAAGTTCTTAAGGGCTTCCCACATCTCCTTGGCAGTCTTTTTCTTAGCCAAATGTGGGATAAGGTGATCCTTCACCCCATCTAGAATAATCCTTTGACCTCTGGCTTCCTTGACCTCATGCAAGTCCAAAGCAATAGGATCTATTGTAGGAGCTGCTACAACATAACTAACATAGCTATAGATCTTGTTCTCCTTGAGAACGGCTAACAAATGAACCTTCCACTACAAGTAGTTGGAAATTCCATCTAACTGATCCTCATATCTAATGCTTGCATCCATATTCCCTATCACACCTCAAGGAAAACAGTCACACCCTTCTGTCCAAATATCACACTGCCCACTGCCAGAGACAAAGCTCTGATACCATGTTGATTTTTAATGACAAAATCAAAAATATTTCATTCACACATTTTGTCAAACACTTACTAACCTAGAGATAACTGTCTTCTTAAATTTTAGAAATGCATACCCACATTTAGAAATTTCTATAAGAATAAATACACATTGTTAAGAAAAATATGCAGCGGAAATACACAATGTACAACAACCCATAACTCACAGAAATTTAGGCAAATGCTAGGGAAAACCCCAATGTGGGGAAACCCAATGAGAGAGAGAGAGAGAGAGAGAGAGAGAGAGATTAGTCAGCTTCAGGAAAGTGTATTACAACAACAAATTAACAATTTTCAGCCTCACAGCACCAACAAACAGTCCCAAAAATTCTTCCTTGAAAAACATGCCCAAGTCCGTAGAGCTGTACGACCTCCTCCAAATCTGTGCCTCAAAAAATGTGCCCAATAAGGTACTGTACGACCTGCATAGTACGACCCAGTAGTAGCAAGAAAAAACCAGAAAAATGCCTCAGTTTTCATGCCAAATAGTTGCCTCGAAAACCATGCCCTTCTTCCTGTTGTATAGACTGTACAGATCCCTACAGTACGGCCCAGCAATAGAAAAATGGAACAACACTGCAGATAGAAAATCACCTTGGGATTTGTGCCCTCTTTCTTCTTGGGAAATGTGCCCTCTCAAGCTGCTCACTTTCCTCTCTCAAGCCTCCTCTGAAAATCTCTCTAACTCAACTCCTCTCGTTTTCTTCGATGTGTTCTTCTCACATCCCTAAGCATGTATATGTACTTTTCTCTTTTCCCAAGAAACCTTAACTTACATAACCAACTCAATCTAATGGATATCATAAGTCTAATATGAGGGATCATATTTAATGCTCCTCATTAATTACAAAATAAGTAATAAATGCTCATTAAATACTTTTTCGGTCCCACAACTTAAAATCTCTTTATGTTAAAAAATACATTCACTTTATAAACACACTTTATTTAAAAAGTCACTTTACAAATAAAACATATCTAGGAATTATGACTTTATGTCCTCCCCATGACAAAACACAAAAACATGAATGAGTACATCCCTTGTTATATTTAAACACAAGGCTGTAGAGGCAGTCACAGAGGCAACATCAAAACCAGTTCGAGTCAGGGATCTAGCCCTCCAAGACTCGGAGAGGGATCTCTTTGTCAAACTTAGATTTGTTTGAAATAGGATATTAGGCTAGTTATGCAGAACAGAGTTTGTTTTTTATTTGAGGTGTTTGGTTGAATGATTGCTTTAGAATCCCATTGGGCTATGTGGTCTGTGTCAAAACTTAAGGTCATATAAACAAATTTTAAAGGGCTTCTTCACAGGGCGAGGTAGCCAAGATACTGGATCGATTAATATAAAATGTGATGGAAAGATAGAACAGGTGAGAGGTTCATTTAAGTAAAGAAGCATTCAAGAATTTATTTAACTCAAAATCAAAAGAATAACATGTAGACTGATAAAAAGCCAGATACAGTATACCCGAGGTAAATTATGTTCTTTAACTTCCTTTTAACAATTGGAATTAGAAAATAAGGTGATAATAGAGTAAGAAAACATTAACATAGCAAGAAAAACATCACCAATGTCCAGACGCCAGAATCTTGTGCATCAATTCCTTTGTATTACTGGTGGAACTAAAAAATTACAGAGAACAGCCTTTTTGGGTGTAATGATCAACCTCCTTTTACATTAAAATCGTCTCAATAAATAGGAGAGATTCCCCAACAAGTTGTGTAAGTCAGATTTAACCACCTCGACCAAGAATAACATAAAATCCCCAAAAATCTGGAACTGCAAATTTGGCCGAATTTCCTAAAAATAGGGGTATGCTCAGTCATTGATTTCTCCCAATTAGTGACACCTGTGAAAAACCTGAAGGCATTTATTGTATATTATCTTGTTTGGAGAAAAAACCTCCTTCAGGTTCTCAAATTTCATCTCCACCTCTCTAAAACAGCTCTCGCAAAATCGGGACTGTAACAGGAAAAACAAGAAATCTGAAAAATGAGGCTGAGAGACAGCTTCGATTCTCCCAAATGGTGGCACCTTTGAAAAACTTGGGAGAGGTTTTTGTTCTTCAGTCCGTGATGAACAAAAAAAACTTTTGTTTTTTTAAATTTCATCTTCTTTTACCCAAAATCTGTTTTGCAAGATGAAGTGTCAAAACTGGAAAAACAATGGTTTTGTAAAAATGGGGGAGGGCGGTTTTGGAGAGGTAAGTGGTATTCCAGACCCCCCTAAGGTGGTAAGTGGTATTGGGAGGGGGGTCTGAAATAACCTTGAGGTGACAAGTGTCCCTTCCAATACCACTATTCCGGACCCACCACACCCCCCCCCCTTCCGTTAAAGTTCGAAAAGCACGAGGAGTCCAGAATTTTTTATGTCCATGGATTAATTTTTGGGATGTGTGAATGTTAAGTTGCGGGTGGGGGGAAAATGATTTGACATTTTATTTTTTGTTTTATTTAATTTTTTATTATTTGTTTCTTTTTACGTGTTTTCATTTTCCTTTTATTTTTATTTTTATCTTGTTTTAATGTTTTATTACGTTTAACTTTTTTGTTTTATTTATTACGTGTTTTAATTTGTTTTTTCAATTAATATTTTTTATTATTGTTTTATTTTATATGTTTTTTGTTTTTATGTTTTAATTTATTTAGTTTGTTTTAATATTTGTTTTGTTTTGTATTACGTTTCTTTTTAATACATGTTTGATTTTATTTATTTATGTGTTTTTAATAATGTTTTATTTATTTATTTTTTTGTTTTAATTTATATGTATTTTTATTTGTTTTATTGTTTTGTGTGATTAATAAAGCACTAACCTAAGTATTAACAACTAACTTAATTATTAATTAATTAATTTAATTAATAATTAATTTATTAATAACAAGTCTGATCTAACTACTAACCTAATGTTTTTATCCTAAGGTGGTTTATTGCAAATGTAGGGACAAAGATAGCGAAGAGGAGAAGAAGTGAAGGATGAGGGAATGAAGGGTGCAACAAGGTGGATGAAGGACGCAGCAGGGTGATGGAGGATCAGGTGAAATGAATGGAGGGGTAAAAGGAAAAAAACCAAGAGACCAACAAGCCAGGAACTTCATCATGAGACCAAAAAATGATATCTGAATCATCAGATCTCCTATAATTATAGGACTCTTACACCTTATACACAAGCCTTGTAGCACTTTTCCTCTGTGACCTGACACCTTGACCCATGTAGGAATTTTCCCCGAGTGTCCTTTTCCTGCACATGTCTCCTTGCTCTGAACATTAGTGTGTTCCTTGCACTTGGAACTAGTATGCTTGCGACACTCATTCCTCCTTTGTAACGTAACATTCTTTTATTATTTTTCAAGCTCTTTAAAAAATTGAAAAAGACAAAAAAAAAAACGAGGGGATAAGAAATATATATTCTTTTTTGGCAACACAATGAGTCTCCCTTGGAAAAATCACATACTTTTGTTTGTTCGTCAGGATTTTGGATCTAATATGACATTAGGAAGTGTTTCTCTCTACATAGAGTTGTGTCCTCCTTCGTTTGGTTACTCTTCCAAACACATGGAGAGTTTGTGTTCCCTCTTGCATCGTGAACTTATGTCAATAACATGCTGCCTGAGTCTAATCATATTTCATGCTCTTGTCCAAGGGAAGTTTCACCCAACCTGAGTCGGCTTTTCTGCAGTTTGTCTCTTTCCCTCATGCCTGACCATCCAAAAAGTCCAATCAAGTCCTTGTTTAAAATCAATGAAGTTCTCTACATGATCATCGAGATCCTCTTGTCTTTTCCCGACGAGCCATCGAAGACCTCTAGATAGTGAATTCATACACTCACATTGGACTCCTATTCAAGTTTTGAATATATTGATGTTGTTGCTTGATCTCTGAAGACCTCATCTCCAACCATCGGGCATTAATTGGCTTCTTGAAGATCGATATTATACTTGTATATCTTTGATTTTGAGATGTAGATCCGTTGTGTATTTCTCGCAAATACACTTTATATAGTTATATGACATGGATCTGCAGTCTATTCGACTGGAATCCATGATTTATTTCATCCCGAGCATGGGTATTCCTGCCTAGGAGAGACAATTGTTATTTTTGCATATGGCACCTCCCGAACTCTGGTCTCGAGCTCACTCATTTCATACATTGGGGTAGTTAGAGAAGTAGGAGACTTTTAAATGGTTTTTGATCTTCCTACATTGTAAACCCTGGTGTAGCCATAGGGGGGTTTTTTCCGCTAGAAGATACCACTTGTAATGTACTATATCTATTATAATAGATGAAAACATAAATATTGTAGAGAATAATAGCGGAGCAACAAAATAGATGAAACCACAACACCAAAATGATACCTTTATTGATAGGAAACAATGTTCACTTTCCTCTTCGAGGGGGAAACCTCCAATAGAGAAGAGCTCTATTACAATAATTATGAATACAAGACTTCCCATGCCCTCAACTCCTATTTATACTAAATTTATCTATCAAAATAAAAATATAGAGGAAGATCTTCTAGAAGTGGAATCTTCTATTAGGTCTTCTTACATTTGATGTATTCTTCTTTATTACTAGGCCTTATTAATATTGGCCTTTATTACATGGAAAATATATTATTCTATGTAATATACCAAATATAAAAAGTATGTAGAACAAAAATAGAATGCTAGAAATGGCATAATAACAACAATATACCCAGAATAATAACCACAAAAACACTGAAATGATATAAGAATAACAATAGAAATAACACTTTGATTTTGAGAGAAATGTCATGGGCCTCTTCGAGGGGGCAACCTCTACTCGAGCAGAGCTCTATTACAATAATATCCAAGCTAGGGTTCGCATACCCTCGACTCCTCTTTATACTAAATATGTCTATCAAAAGAAGCATCTAGAGGAAGATCCTTCTAGAAGGAGAAGCTTCTATTAGGTCTTCTTACATTCGACTTATTCTATTTTATTGCAAGGCTTTATTAATATTGACCTTTATTACATCCGAATATATTGTTCTACCTATGTGCGGGTTAGGACCCTAACATGTCCTCCCCCTTAAAAACAGCCTTGTCCTCAAGGCTTGAGATGTGGAAATTGTTGCAGAATGGTAGTTGGTTCCCAAGTGGCATCTGCTAGAGTTGTATCTTTCCACTGGATTAACACTTCCTTGATGGTTCTCTGACGCAGGCAATGCTCACACTAGTCCAAAACTGCTTGTGGTTGTAGCCAAATGGATCCTTCTTCGACTAACTCGGGAAGGTTGGTTTGAATTTGGCACTTAGTTCTGATCACCTTCTTTATGTAGGAAACATGAAAAATAGGATGTAGCTTCAAATGATTGGGGAAAGCTAACTAATAGGCCACCTGTCCCACACACTTGAGAACTGTGTAAGGACCATAAAATTTGGGTGCTAGCTTCTGACAATTCTCGGCCTTGAGGAAATTCTTCTTGTAAGGTTGCAGGTGAAGAAACACCTAATCCCCTTCTTCAACTTGATGTTTAGAGCGACCTTGATCTGCTTGTTTCTTCATGCGATTTTGTGCCATGACCAAATTCACTTTGAGGATACGGAAAATAGCCTCTTGAACTATAAGTGTTTGGTCAACCACTTGGACCTTTGAGACACCAGGTAAGTATAAGAGAACTGACGATGGCTTCTATCCATATACCGCTTCAAAAGGAGTCATGCGTGTAGTTGTATGGTATGAAGTGTTGTACCACCATTCAGCTAGGGGTAACCATTGAGCCCACTAATTTTTATTTTTCGAGGCAAAACACCTCAAATATGTTTCCAAATACTTGTTAACAACTTCTGTTTGACCATCAATCAAGGGATGTTAAGATGTACTGAGATGCAATTGGGTGCCTTGTAGCTTGAACAATTCTTGCCAAACATTGCTTGTGAAAGTTGGGTTGTGATCAGAAACAATAGAGTGTGGCATGCCATGGATCTTGAAGACCTGATCCATGAAAATTTGAGCCACCGTGGATGTTGTAAACGGGTGTTGAAGAGCCCAGAAATGAGCATACTTGGAAAGGAGATCAACAGCCACCATGATGACTGATTTATTTCCCAATTTGGGTAAGCCTGTAGTAAAATCCATAGAGATGTCCTTTCAAATAGCAGGTGGAATCAGGAGCAATTGTAGTGTGCCCAGATATTTCATTGTTTCTCCCTTGTTGTGTTGACACACATCACATTCGGTGACAAAATTACGAATGTCTTGTTTCATACCATCCCAAAAAAAAGAATGTTTGACCCTGTCATAGGTTTTGGTGAACCCGGAGTGCCCCACTGTCGGTGTAGCATGAAGCTAAGAAAGTACCGTGGATTTAAGCTTTGATTGTTTAATTAAATACAAATAGCCTTTGTATCGAAGCTCATCATGGAGCCAATAGTACCCTGAGGGGGCTAGAGCACGGGACTGCAATTGTTGGATCAACTGCGAACTTTTGGGATCTTGTAGCCATTCCTAGCGAACAACTTGGAGCCAATCTGGTACAATGAAGGAAAGAGAAAAAAGGGATCCTTCATCTTCATATTTGTGGGAAAGTGCATTTGCAACCACATTTTCTTTTCCTTTCTTGTAAATGATCTCATAATCATAGCCAAATCGCTTAGTTACCCATTTTTGTTGCTTCAGGGAGGAAATGCGTTGTTCCAAAAAATACTTGAGGCTTTGATGGTCTGTCTTAATTTGGAAGCGTTTCCCCAATATATAAAGGCACCACAAATCAACGACATGTAGAATAGCCAACATTTCCTTTTCATAGATAGATTTGCCCATATTTCTTTCATATAGTTGCTTGTTGGTAAAGGCCAAAGGCCGAACCTCTTACATAACGAAAAAACCAATTCCTTTCCCTGAAGCATCACATTCCAAGACAAAGGTCTTTGTGAATCAGGAAGGGCCAAGACTGGAGTGGTGCACGTGTCCATCTTCAAGGTTTGAAAAGCTTGAGAAATAGCTGGACTCCAAGTGAAAGAGTTCTTTTTTAGGACAAGAGTGAGAGGTGATGCAATCTTTATGTAATTCTTAACAAACTTGCGATAATAACCTATTAAGCCCATAAATCCATGAAAGATTTTGAGATTCTTTGGGTGAGGCTAGTCTTGCATAGCTTCAATACTTTTAGGATCCACCCTGATGCCATCCTTGCCAACCAGATGACCCAAGTACTCTACTTCTGAGGTGCCAAAAGCACATGTAGACTATTTCTGTTGGTGCTGAGAGAGTAGATGGAGAGCTTGATCCACATGAGAAAGATGTTTTGTCCAAGTCTTTATATAGATGAGGATAACATCAAAGAAAACTAAGACAAAATGACAGAGAAGAGGATGGAAGACATGATTCATGAGGATTTGGAAGGTATAGGGGGCATTACACAAGCCAAAGGGCATGACCAAAAACTCATAGTGGACCTCATGAGTTCTAAAGGCAGTCTTGGGAATGTCTTCCTCTTTCATACCTATTTGGTGGTAGCCCAAATGAAGATCAAGTTTAGTAAAGAATTGGGCACCACTCAGTTCATCCAGGAAGTCATCAATGATAGGAATGGGAAATTTGTCTTTAATGGTAAGTTTGTTGAGAGAACGGAAGTTAGGACACATTTGCCAAGAACCTTCTTTATTCAGGACCATGACCATGGGAGAAGAGTAGGGGCTTGTACTAGGGTGGATAATGCCTCCATTAAGGAGTTCCTGGACCATTTTCTCAATTTCATTTTTTTGGGAAAAGGGGTGACGATACAAATGGATATTGGGAGGAAGGCTTCCGGGTACAAGGGGAATTGAATGATCATGAACACCATGTGAAGGAGGGAGTCCCCGGGGAGTGGAAAAAGCCACTTTTTGTTTAGAAAGGATGGCTTGGAGGTCTTGCGGCACTAAGGGTGTTTTTGTTTCTTGGATAGAATGGAGTTGAGCAATAACACCAGAATGACCCTTTTTTAGCATCTTTTCCATTCGATGGGAACTAATGATCTCACGTGAACTAGTGGTGATGACTTGGAACTTATATTGGTGGCCCTCCTGGTCAAATTGATGGTTAATTCCTTAAAATCCATGAGAATGGGACCCAAAGTCCTTAGCTAGTTTGCACCCAAGACAACGTCACACCCACCCATGTCTATAGAAAACATATGAGATTCCAGGTGGTAGTCATCAATTTGGAGACACACGTTTTCAAAACACCCTCCACATTTCATGGAGCCACCATTGGAAATCATGATTTGGAAATTATTGATGGCATGGATGTAGAAATGAGTTTCTTGGGAAATGTAACGATGAATAAAATTATGGGTGATTCCACTATCAACCAGAATGATGACCTTCCGATGCTTGATGTAACCAATTAGATTGAGGGTTTGGGGAGCGAAGAAGCCAATGAGAGCATTGAGGGAAATGACTGGTTCTACTTCGGGAGGGTCTGAGGGAGGGGTTATGTCGAGGGTTTCATGTGACTCAGATATAAGGGGAGTTTCAATATCCTCTTTTGAAATATCCTCAAAGATGGCCATAAGCATATTTTTTTCCTTACACTTGTGGCCCAAGAAATATTTGTCATCATAATTATAACAAAGGAATTTGATTTGGCATTCATCCATTTCATTCCTAGTCAATTTTTGGATCTTTAGTGGAGCAGAGGGAGTAGTGGGATTTACTAGCTTAGGGCGAGGGATAAAGGAGGGTTTCCGATTTTGAAAAGATACAACCTGTTGTGCTTCTTTAGCTCTTTTAGTAGCCTCCACCCAACTATAAGGCCGAGCCATGAGGACATGGGCCTGAATCTCATCCTTGAGGCCACTGATAAAACAGTCTCGGAAAAATGCATTAGACATGCCCTCCGTCCGAAAATCCAGGCGCTCAAAGACAGCTATAAATTCTTCCACTATTCCTAATTGTTTCAACTTTGTCAAATGGCCCAAATGGTTGGTGTCAATGTCAAAGCGTTCATAAATATTTTCCACAAAGTGTGTCCAAGCAATATACTCTTGACGAGAATTTTTTCTCCATTGCCACCATTGCCAATGTTCTTGATCTAGATGGAGAACACCATACTGAAGTTTGGACAAGTCATCTGTAATGTCATATTGTTCAAGGATAAATTCGTGAGTGCGGACACAGACCAATCTCCCCAGATCCACCTGGATCTGGAACAAACTGTGACAGAATACTACTCTTTCCCTAGTTCTAAAGTATTGAATGGACAAAAGAAAAAGGATGATGTACTTACTTTATGAAAGCTCTCCTTATCTCTGTTGATCCTTGCCCTGCTGCGATGCTCTTGCGTCGTCCAATCACAACAACACAAACCAATCACAACAAAGACATTAATATATTCAAAACTCTAAACTATACATGTGATCAAGGAATCATGTAATAAGATGATATCATCATTATGGGAAAGGGACATATTCATGTATTATATTAACTGAAAGAGAAATATACAAC
>JASDQU010883260.1:120629-133063 GCA_032191745.1 Picea mariana
CTAGTCATATTGGGGGCATTGATTCTATTGATAAACCTAGACGGATAGGACGTAAGCCTAAGTTCCCTTGTAATCTTTGCAAGGGAGATCACCTTACTCATTTATGCCCTGGCCTTCTAGAGGTAAGAATATTGTCGTCCCTATCTGCAAGCTCTTATGATTCTGAGTCTTCTGAGGTTTCCTCACATCTGTTTTAGCTAGTGGTTGATAAAATGGTCGTGATGATGCAATATTCGGTCGATCCCACTTCCCTTTTGGGGGGTGATGCACCTTTAGACCTTGTTTTCTCACATCCTGTTCAACCAGTGGTTGAGAAAGTGGTCACGCCGATGCAATATTTGGTTGATCTTACTCTTCTTTTGGGGAGTGATGTGTCTACCAAATATGTTTTTATCATTTCCAGTTGAGTATTTCTAGAACAAGGGGGCATTCCGCTCACTTCGAGCACACCCCCTCCAAGCCCTAGGATGGTTTCCTTTTATTGGAATGACCTTGTTGAGGCTCATCTTCCTTCTTCTGCACCCTTTCAAATAAGGGTTGAATTTAATTCAAATAACATTTACCAATGTATTGTAGATGAAGGAGCCTCCACAAGTATTTTATCCTCCTCGGCTTGGCAAGCTTTGGGTTCTCTCGAGCTTGTTTATGCTTCACATCAGCTGTTGGATTTTGAAAAATGTCCTAGTGAATATTTGGGGGTTATTCCTTAGTTTCCTATATCGTTAGGTGGGAAGAATGTCCTTGTTTATGTTATAGTGGTGCAAGGCTCGTTATATTTCAATATGCTTCTCGGGCGTGATTATGTATATTCTCTAAATGTTGTGGTGTCTACACTCTTCCAAGTGATTCATTTCCATCGCAATGGAAGCATTGTCACTATCAACTAGCTGGCATATGATAATCATCATCCTAATTCGACGTTAGTTCAAGATACCCCTTTATATGTTCCTATTATTCATGTAGACTCTACCCGACCACAGGTAAATTATGTGGCGTCTTATCCTCAGTGTTCAATTTCTCTTGAGTAGGAACTTGTTCACTCATACTTGGTCTCATTAATTGATCCATTGGTTTATCCAATGGGGGAATGGGAGACCTTTCTTCCCCCTCTTGGTCCGAGTGATCTTGAGTCTCCTTTTGAGTCTGATCTCACTATTTGTAGATCCTCAATCCCTTGTGCTTGTGATTCTTCATTGATAGACTCTTCCATTCCTGGCCAGAACCTCCATCATCATATGGAATATGGTCATTTTACCTCACCCTTTGGGAGTGTTGAGTCTCTTCGTTCGTGTAATTTATCATATTTTGAATTTCCTTCGGATGCGGCTATCCTTGAAGCCATGACTACAATTTCTATACCGTAGGAAGAGTTACATTGTGGTTTGTGTTTTCTTCCCTTTTGGGAGACTTTCCAGGTTGTCTATCAAAGATACTCTTGGTCAGAGCCTAGCAGCGGGCTCTACCTAAATTACTAGTACGCATGAGTCATAAGGTTGTGCAGTACCTTGTACATATTGTATAGTCCAGGTTTATTGTTTTCAAGTTTTTTATTCAGTAGCACCTCTTATTTTCCGAAGTTTATATCTATATCATATTTATTAACTTCTGGATGAGTGTTAGTGGCCTTATATATAGGATCTTGGAGACATTTTTGTTTAACATTTTTTCATCGTATCAATTCGTTCTAATAGGTATTGACCTCGAAACTAGCATATAGGTTAGATTTTTCCCTACTTTCATTTTTGCATTATTCGTTTCTTAGTTCATTTGACCTTAGGATCAACCCCATCGAAGTGTGACACATAACCTTCATTGTTTCTATAGAAGTATTGTAATTAGGTGGTAGAGCGTACCTTTACATGTATTCCCTAGGTAGATCCTTGATGCATTTTGGTGTCCATGCTGTCAGTAATGAATATAGGTTCGAGAGTCCTTGTTAGTCCTGTCATGATTATGAGATAAAACCTCATTCGTTTGATGAACCATCATCCTTGGCCTTACCCTTGGGACTCCCAAATGAGCATGCTTTTTTGTCTTTCAAGCTCGCTTTGAAATTCAAAAGCAACATCTAACGAGACTGTATTTATTCTTTTCAATCTCGTCTGGATTAACTGAGAAAAGTAGCCCTCTGGAGTCTTCTTTAAGCCCTTTTTAGACTCTCTAAACATGAAAATATTGTCAAGCGATATTGTTTCCCTTCACGCCAAAATCAAATTTGAAGGAACATCTGTCCGATAGTAGTTTACCCCTTTTCGGTCCATATGGCTAATTTCACGAATAAAGGTATGCTCTAGGAACTTCGTTTTGACATAAGAGTATTCTCAGGCGTAAGTTTAACCCTTTTTCGGGCCTAAGGGACTAAATTTTTAAAAAAGGAAAATTCTCCTTGGTTTTGGTTTATCACCTTTTTTGGGCCTTGGAGATTACTTACAAAAAAGGAACCCCTTCAGAGTCCATAGTTAAGCTCTTTTTAGACTCCCTAAAATTGAAAATATTTTCGAGTGACCTTGTTCCTTCACACTCATTGAATTGGTCAAGAAGAACATCTACTGGCATGAGTTTAACCCTTTTTCCAGCCTGTATATTATAGAGTAAAAAGATACACCTCAGGAGATTCGTCTCACCGGGAGAGTTCTCCTCAGTTACTTTTATACTTTTTCAGGCTAAAGAGACTAAATTCAGAAAAAGGTTGTGAGTCCATAGTTAATCTCTTTTCAGAATCCTTGAAATTGAAAAGATTGTCGAGTGATCTTGTCTTTGTCACACTCGTTAAAATGGTTTTGAATAGACATCTTTTTGGTGCAAGTTTAACCCTTTTTGGAACCGACTAGACTATCTCTGAAAAAGGTACTACCTGGAGTCTTCTTTTACGTTTTTCAAACTCTCTAAAAAGTGAAAAAATTACTGAGCTTACCTTCTTCGGGCTCGTAAAAATTACATAGAAGCGATCTCATTGTGTCTTGATCAATCACAATTGTGAGTCTCAACTTTGCATCTTTGGCCCAATGTTGGCTCCATGCTTCTCTCAACTGAACCTTTGAAGCATGCCTTATACACAAGCCTTGTAGCAATTCTTGCCTCTGCGACCTGACACCTTGACCCAGGGAGGAATTTTTCCCAAGTGTCCTTTTTCTACACATGTTTCCTTTCTTTGAGAATTAGTATGTTCCTTGTGCTTGGACCTAGTATTCTTTCTTTCGACACTTGTTCCTCCTTTTTAACGTATCATTTTTTTATTCTTTTTCAAGCTCTTAAAAAATTGAAAAGACAAAAAAAATCAAATATTCCAAAAAGAGGGGATGGAAAATATTCATTCTTTTTTCAGCAGCACAGAGAGTCACCCTTGGAAAAAGAACATCCTTTCATTTGTTCATCAAGCATTGGGATCTAGTATGACCTTAGGGAGTTTTTCTAGCTACATAGAGTTGTGTCCTCCTCCATTTGGTTACTCTTCTAAACACATGGAGAGTTTGTGTTGCCTCCTGCATCACGAACTTATGTCAATGTCATGCTTCTCGAGTTTGATCATCTTTCGTTATTTTTTCCAAGGGAAGTTTCACTCAAACCGATTCGTCCTTTTTGCAGTTTTTCTCTTGAATTCCATAAGTCGACCATCTCGAGAGTTTAGTCAAATCCAGATTCGAAATCAACGAAGTTTTGTTCCCGATCATCGAGAACCTCATGTCTTTTCTCGACGAGCCGTCAAATACCTCAGGGTAGTGAGTTATACACTCCCATTGTACTCCTACCTAAGTTTTGAAGATATTGAAGTTGTTTCTCGAGCTCTAAAGGCCTCATCTCCAACCATAGGCGTCACTAGTTTCTCAAAGATGAATACTATGCTTGTATATCTTTGATTGATTTCCAGATGTAGATCTATTTTGTATTTCTCGCAGCTACACTTTATATAGTTATATGACATGGATATGAAGTGTATTTTATTGGCATCCATGATTTACTCATCCCGAGAATGGGTATTATCGCCTCAAAGAGACAATTGTTGTTTTGCAGATGGCACCTCCCAAACTCTAGTCCCGAGCTCAGTCAATTATGTACTTTGGTGAAGATATTGTAATGTATTTCTACCATCAATTTCTCTTTTGACCTCACACATTAGGGGGCATATGTTATATCCCTAAAATTCCCTACTCCTGCATACATGGCATTGGCCCTCTTACTTGCATAATTTGCCAAAGCACTGTTGAGAAGATCTTCTTAAAAAACCATTTTTTTAGAGCATGTACGCACCCTGCACCATTACAGCCCATGTACATACACTTGTTGCACCACTCTATCTCGCATATATACACTTTTTTCACACTAAACAATGCGCATATTCTTGCAAAAGTTGCAAAAATTAAAAAGTTGTAAGGAATTCATTGAAATTCACGGGCTATTGGAGGTTTCCCAACCAATTCACCTACTATGGCCCATCACACAACCGAATAACCATCCTTTTTTCATATAAAAGGAGGTTTTGGAGTCTCATTTCACATCCAAGCATAAGAACAGTGAAACTCTGCCCAATTTCACTTCCCCTCCTTGCCCAAGTTTTTGCTACCTTTTGTGATATATTGCCTCAACATTCCCTCATAAGCCCCTTCTTCTTCCATTCAATCCATTCCCTTCCCTTGAGGTGATCATAAGATTGAGAGAAGAGGCCTATTCAAGGTTCACTTGGAGCATTGTAAATAGGATCCCGCACCAAGTTCGCAGAACAGTAGCCAACACAGATTGCAATTTTCAGTCTTTGTTTGATGAATAAAATAATCTCTTTTCCTTGTCCCAAATGATGACGTTTTGTGTATTTTATTTGATTTATAATTAGAATTTGATATAAAACCTAACCCATTAATAGAATATCATGCTTGTAGTCCTTGTTTGCCTAGTTTTGGATGCAGATCAACTTTAGGAGGAGACGTGCAATCATTGGAACTACCAAGCTTGAGGAGATCATCACTAGACATTGGATAAAAGGTACAATTACCGATATTCTCTCTTATTGATTTATTTTCATTTGTTTTTGTATGTTTGGGGTAGAGTATAAAATAGATTGACTTTTAGACAATCATTTGCTCTGTCTACATCTTAAACCCTGGTGTAGTTAAAGGGGGGATTTTCCCGCTAACAGTGATACCCACATAAACCTTGGAAATAAGACCTACATTCTCTAATTCATCCCAACTTGGAACCATCCATTAATTTTAAAAAAATGAGATTCACAAATTCTTGTGCATGCGAGATATCTCATGGAGGAAAATGAAACAAAAGAGCATGCCCAACTTATGGATATTTCAATAGTGATAGGGATCAACCTAAGTAACTACTGGTTCTGATTTTTTAGTGTCTCCATCATTCTCCTCACTAGGGTCCTTTTGATGAGCCATCCTTTCCTTATATTCATGATCAAGTTAAGAAAAGTTACAGTCATATTATACAAAATTTTGAATGAGACTACATAACTCAATAAATCCTCAAGACCGATACCACACTAATACTGATATGGCAACAAACTCTGAGATTTGAGTAATAGTTCTCCTATAGTCTCATCACTGACACACTTAGTCAAAAAATGACCCAAAAATTCATTTATATTAACGACATTCTCACCATACATTAAAGGAGATATATAATAACCCCATATCGACCAACCTTTGATTTCATTGTAACCTTAATGTCATGTCATGTCCACATGAATCTGACAAATTTACCGCATGGAAGTGCCTACAAACCACCTGTCTCCCTTCCTACATACAACATGTCTCCCTTCGAGAAGCTACTATTGGTATCACAATATATGTATCACTTGTACATATGACCGTGTAGTGTATAGAAGTGATGGAGATTTTGGAATAGTTTAGAAAATAATATAATTAAAAAGTAATGCTATTGTTCTCACATATCAAATACAGAGAAACATATCACAGATCTAGAAAGAGAGAAAGAACATGATGATGAGAGAAACATATCACAAAGCAATAAACATAGTAAGAAGATGATGATGATGGTGGTGATGATGATGGTGATGATGGTAGTTGACTTCCACAAAAATAGAAAAATGATGATGATGGTGGTTAACTTTCATAAACAGAGAAAAATAATAATGATGATAGTTAAAATAATAATGATGATTAACATCATCCAAAAACTGAGACAAATCAAAATTGATCTATCAGAAATTGGGAGATTCTGAGACTGAAATAAAAGTTGATCTATCAGAAATTGGAAAAAAGAATCTCCCCATACCTTTGGAAGAAAAAATATCCCAATACCTTACATATATCCAGTTGTTTCAAAATAAAAAACATACAAAAATTACACAAAAATTAATCTATCATAAATTGGAAAAAAAAATCTCCCAATACTACTCAGACCAAAATTGGTTTATTAGAAATTGGAACAACTCAGAACAAAATTGGTTTATCAGAAATTGGAAGCAAAATTTCTCCCACTACTTTACTTTTTACATATATCCAGTTGTTTCAAAATCAAAAGCTTAGACCAAAATTGATCTATCAAACATTTGAAACAAAAAATTTCCCACTACCTTTTACATATATCCAATTGTTTCAAAATTGAAAACTCAGACCAAAATTGATCTATCAGATAGTGGAAACAAAATATCTCCCAATACCTTCTATATATATCCAAAATAAAAAAACTTGAAAAAAAATTGATCTATCAAAAATTGGAAACAAAATATCTCCCAACACCTTTTACATATATCCAGTTGTTTCAAAACCAATGCACATCAAATATTCCTAAAGATTAGCACATCACAAACCCGTTGCAGCTGAAGAAAAAATCCAATCAACCAAGGGGCGACTGACAAAGGAAGAGAAATAATGGTCAACAATAAAAGATAATTTCATTCCACATGCCTAGATACTTGAAAATCAAGTCCAACTATTAACCAATCATGTTATTTTGTTGTGTAGTGTGTGTATTCTATAAAGATCATATAGATCTCCAAAATCCCACAAAATAGACCCGAAAGGAACTGCAACTGATGGAAAAATTCATCGAAACCAAAAGGAACTGTCGTCGATGGAAAAATTCATTGGCCCCTCAAGGTACCTGCAAGTGAGAGACTCATCGGCAAGAAGAGAACCATTTCCAGGTGACTAGATACTTCAAAATTAAGTCTAGTTTTAATCTCTCACATTATCTCACTATATATCACGTGACTTATACAACCAATACCATTTTATGATGAACAACACAATCTTACAGTTACAAATATGGAAAACCAATACAAGAATAGTTTAGAGTGTATTGTGTTCTCTATGAGAAATAGACTGAGAAACATAGGTTTACATAAAAGATGAAAATGACACAATGTGACTCTTCATGGATTTTCCATAATTTTGAAAGAGATACAAGATCTCACTTGTCTTATGAAGGATAACTATGGATTTAGAAACAAACTGTTTAAGATTTAAGATTGTAATTTGGTTAGTTTGAATAATTGAATTCCTCCGAGGGGATACAAAACTGCCCAAACAACTTTGATCTCAAAGGAAGAAAAAATCTACACTAAATCTTAGAGCACATATGCCACAAAATTATAATGCAAGCAATATTTAGAGAAAATCCCTACAAGATAAAATGATACAAAATCTAATATTGATTGGAACCCATTCTTAACACAGATGGATTTCTCATTGTTGTGATAACAAATCTCGAAAAGTTAATCCACATAGTATGTGAAGAATTGAAGTGATTACGAATATTGGAGACTAAATATTACCTAAGTGGGAAGGGAATGTTGTTGATTATATAAGTGAAATAACTACATAAAATGAAATTCATTAAAGGAGAGATCTAATAACCCCTAGTATGAATCATGTACTTCTATAGTTAGGGTACTTGGTATCAAATCAAGTCAGTTAGGTTTCTTTGGTGGTCAATTTGGCATACCCACTTTATTAACTATTAACAATTTAATTAGAGCTCTATCATGCAAAAACAATGCACAGTCCTCTCTCTTTTCTTGCACATAAGACTAACAAATAAAAGGAAAATGTTTAAGGGAGTGTGTTTCCTTGACCATACAATAAACCCACACATTGATGGAATCACAATATGGATAACTAGGTATTAAATGAACATTAGTAGCTGGTTGTAGGTTATAATTCAACTCAGAACATTGGGGAGGTGGCAATATGAACAAGATTCATTGTTTTGGCCAAACCCTACCCTATACGATGACTCCAACCTGTATCCAATCATTGGAAGGAATGATTTGAGTTAGGGATAGCTTTACGGACCGTCTAGACAATAAGAAACCCCAAACTATAAGAGCGTAAAACCATGTCAAGTGCCAATGGAATGAATAGAGAATGAGTTGTTGGTTACAAAAAACTGAAAGTAGAAGTTTAACTAGAAAATTGCAACAAATCTATTCCTATAGATCTTTGTATCATCGAATACCATTAAGTGGAAGGTATGATATTCATAGTTGTTGTAATTATGAAAAATATCAACAACAAGTGATGGAAAATATCGACATAAGACTAACAAATAAAATGAAAGTGTTTAAGGGAGTGTGTTGCCTTGACCATACAATAAACTCAACACATTGATGGAATCATAGTATGGATAACTAGGTATTAAATGAACATTAGTAGTTGGCTTCAGGTTATGACTCAACTTAGAACATTGGGGAGGTGGAAAATTGGCAATATGAACAAGCTTCATTGTTTTGGCCAAACCCTACCCTATACGATGACTCCAACTTGTATCCAATCATTAGAAGGTATGATTGGAGTTAGGGATAACTTTATAGACCGTCCAAACAATAAGAAACCCCAAACTACAAAAGCGCACAACCATGTCAAGTGAAAATGGCATGAATAAAGGATGAGTTGTTGGTTATAAGGAACTGAAAGTAGAAGTTTAACTAGAAAATTGCAACAACTCTATTTCTATAGAGCTTGATCTCATCGAATACCATTAAGTGGAAGGTATGATATTCATAGCTATTGTAATTATGAAAAATATCGACAACTAGTGATTTCAAATAGAGCTTGATCTCATTGAATACCATTAAGTGTAATGTTTGGTATACATAGTTGTTGTAATTATGAAAAATGTCCACAACGAGTGATTTCAAATAGAAATTTATCGTAATACATAAGAAATTCTCACACCATTTGATAAAAATGTAGTTGGGAATCAAAAAACCATCACACAAACATCATACATCRATAAAATAAATCATACTAGACAGAGATTTAGTTTTACCCGAGAAACTCAAATGAAGATGGGAAAACCATCATAAGATTGAAGCCAATCAGTCTTTTATTTCTCAACAAAATTTTGTAGGTTATAATTCAGTCTGGGTCTTTGGTTCATTTAAATTTTTCTCATAGGAATTTAATCGACAATTTCTCACAATCTCTTCCAAACAACCCTTTCTACATTGTGTTGCCTCAGTGTATAGGAGTAATGTGTTACGTTGGATTCAATTAGAAGGCCTCTCGATCCCCATATCGACCAGTGTTTATGGGTGAGTGATTCATGTGATGTGAAGCTCCTCCTCAATTTCACATAGGTGAAACAGATTCATTCCAGAGTGTTTATGGGTTTTGTGTTCATGGTTATGATATGTTTATGGSMAAATAATTTTTAGGGTTCTGTGTTCATGTTTTTAACATGAAACAAAATAATGTAGGYAGTCTCTGATACCGTAAAATACCCTAAATTTGATAAGCTTCGACTCATGACAGTGCAATAAAATTAACGGGAAAGAAACCCTATGCTAATTTCAATATGACAGTGCAATAAAATTAACGGGAAAGAAACCCTATGTTAATTTAAATAGAAATTTCACAAACAAACTTGAAACCCCAATTGCAAACTGGAGATACTGCAAATTAGACCTTGGCTCATATCTTGGATTTCTGGTTTGGCGAAGTCATGCCCTCGTTCTAAAATCTGAAAGTAATTATTACCAAAACTCCCAACTTCCAAGTAGTGGTGTCTTGGCCCATGGGTATAGTGAATCTGGGAGAAATGGGTGAAAGTAGAAATCTGGAAACTGGACCAAAGGTTCTAGAAAAAACCTAAAAAAAAACTTATAACTTCCAAACAATGGCATTTTGGCCAGTACGTACACTGAATCTGGGGGAAATGGTTGCAATTGGAAATTTGGAAATAAGACCAGAGACTCTAGAGAAAACATAATAGAGATTCAAGCACTTCAAAGAGGAAAAAATGTTTCATATCATGATTCGAGAGAACATTAATTCTATCAACTAACTTGTTATGACCTAAGGGGGGAATATATATGAATAAATGTATATGATATGACCCCAAGGGGGGGAGTATATGGGCCTAAATGTACATGTAATGCATAAATACATATGTAATAGGGTTGGCCTAGAGATAAAGGGGCCTCATGTGCAAGTTTTAATAACTATATATAATAGATCATGTATTCATTATTTGGAAGGAATTGGGAAGTATGGTATTTGGTTATTTGGAGGGGTTTACCCTATTCTTTAAGGAGTTATTTTGTAACTTGTCTATATTGGAGTTGTGATCCACGATGAAATTTTGTACATGGTGTGTAATTATGTTATTTTATGATATTTGTAAGCATTTGGATCATTACATTTGGTATCAGATCACCAATCCTAGGGTTTTTCTCCTCAAGATAGTCATTTTTTCATTTTTCTCTATAATGTTTTCTTGGAGGATTTTCAAAAGGAAAATCTAGGAGAATATTTAGAATACTTATCAGAGTATCTGTTGTATGAATTCCAGCTTTTTGGTCATTGCACTTTCAGAGATACACTCTGTGCAATATAGGGTATCTGACTAGTCCTATTGACTAGTCTCAAACATGTGTTATGGGTAAAACAATCATAAATTATTCCTAGAGTATCCAAATTGAGTGATACTAGTTGAATTGGATAGTGGAAAGTTTTTAGTATCTCCGGTACAAGTTTCAGAATTTTATAGCAATTATTTTGCACAGGACACACTATACAAGTGTGATCTCCTGGAAAGGAAACAAATCAGCAAGGTGTGGGGAAGTTACGATAACTTCCACTTGGCACATCCAATTTTGGTCAGACCTATTGAATTGAAGAGAAGAAATTTCAGAGTACTACAGGTCGCAATTTCATACTAAGAAGGGCCTAAATTGTAGAGATACATCATAACTAAGGTCAGTCAGGAGGACAAACTCCAAATCAGGGTTTCAAATGTATGTTCATTTAAAACTATCATAACTTTTTATTGGAATGTCTGATTGAGGTGATTCAAAATCCATTGGAAAGATAACACATAGAAAGAATATTGAAACAATTATTACAACTATTTGAGATATTTATCCTTAATATATTGAAGTTGTGATTTGAGGGTTGGGATTAGACCTTAATTAAGAATCAATGTAAATACCTAAATTTAAAGGAGATGAAGATAAAGATGAAATAAATCCTATGGAATGGTTGAGGTTGATAAAATAATATAATATGACTCCTTTTAAGGAAATAAATAATTTTTTTGATGAATCTTGGAAGTGGTGGATGAGTGTTGATCAAAATACTAGATGGCACTGCACATGAGAAGAATTTGAAAAACGCTTCTCAGATAAATGGATTAGGGATACAAAAATGGAGGAATTATATAGAATTAAAGATGAATTAAAAGAATAAAAGGAAGAGATTAATAAGAAGGGTGAGGAGATATCTAAGATACGATCCCTTAATGAATCACTCATTAAGGAGGTTAAGAACTTAAAGCAAGAAAATAGTAGTAAATCAAAGTGGGAAAATGATGAATCAAGGGAATATTTGAAAAAGAAATATGAAGAGATATGTAGATTACAAAAACATAATAAAAAACTATTGGATGAGGTCAAAAGATTGAAATAATAAAAGAATAATTGTCAAAATCAAGTAGAAAGAATGATCTTGGATGAAGAATCTACCAAAATATTGAAGATGAAATTTTCATGAAGGTTGAGGAATCCTTAAATAATAATGAGGTAAAATCAGAAATACAAGCCAAAATTAAAGAAGGTCATCAAAATTTGTTAGATGGGATCACATTGTAGCTTCAAAAGGAGAAAGAATACAAGATTCAAGAAGGTCAACATAAAATGCTTGAATAAGTTGATCTCCATCTAGAAGATGTACATGCCATATATGATGGTATTATCTGGAAGGCTAGAGTAATCAAAGACCAAGCAAAGATGATTTAGGATGCCATTATCGTTGAAAAGAACATAGATGAAATGCATGTGTTGAGTGAAGGAATACCATCAAAAGTGAAACCATATCGACACACTCATTACCAAGAAACATTTCAATGAAGAAAAGAAGGACGATATCAACATTATGAAGGAAGACGATGGAATACATGTCAATATTCATGGAACAAGGCATCACCAAACTACTCTTCAACAAGCTATTATCAGAGAC
>JASDQU010883261.1:24340-39719 GCA_032191745.1 Picea mariana
AACCATAAAGAAAAAGTGAAGGATTTTAACCAGAGATTCCTAACGCTAAAAAAAAATCCCTATAGATTCGATGCCTGCAGAAAACCTGACTGTTGTATATTATACTAAGGCCTTGCATAACAACATATCCATATGGGTTAAAAGGTCCAAAAATAACACATTATTAGAATCCTTTGAGGAGGCATTCCCGACAGAGAAATCCATTCTGAGCTTAAAAGATAATCTAGGTAGTGAGGATGACACAACTTCATCTTCTAAAAAGAAAATAGAAATTCTCACCTGACCTCCTCAAACAAAAAATCAACAAGAGACATTAGACTTGGAAAGTTTGAAAAAAGATTTCCAAAAATTATCCAATCAGGTCGTAGACTTGAAAAGATCTATCGAGGAGGCATCTACAAGTAAAGGAGTTTTTAGACCGTGTTTCATTAAACCTTTTCCTCCAAACCGACCAAACTCGACCATAGAAGGTCTAAAATTTGAAGGTCTACAATATGCTTTGCAAAAATAATGGAAGCACATGATAACTCAATTTCTGCTTCCCCTGAAAATCATGACAATATAGGTGAGGGAGAAACAACTAATTAGGAGGACTCATCTCCTCCTGTTTTCAGGCATTTGTTGGACAACATATTTCGAGGAAAATTTGAAACTATCCATCCCTATAACACTCGAAGTAAAACACAAAACAAATCTTCACTTGAAACAAGTAGAAATGTGGTTTCAAAATAGCCAAAGAAAACTGAAACAAGACAAAACTATGTTGCCCCAATTTTAGAATATGATTTGGTTGAATATCTTAAAAAGATAAGGGCGAATATATCAGTTTTTGAATTACTTAAATTTCCTCCTATCCTACAGAAAATGCTCCAAAGTATTGTTGAAAATAATAAAAAGAACGATTCTATCAACAAGAAATCAATAGAAAGTGACCCAAATAAAGCTAAAGATGTCCCCGATAAAAAGTCATCTGAAAATTAGGATAAAAGGGACATATCAGAAAAAACTGTAGGAAACTTAGATAAAACTATTTCAGGTACAACCATAAAAAATCAGCAGAATTCTGTTGTCTTTTCACGAAAAAATGTACCTCCTTTTTTATTTACTTTTGAAATTTTTAATAGGAATGTATGTAATTGTATGGTTGATTCTGGCGCCTCGTCAAATGTAATTCCTTTGTCTGTGTGTCATAAAATTAACGCTGAGGTAAAACCTTCCGATTTAAAGATCATTCAGTTAGATCAAACTAATGTCAAAGTCATTGGTTAACTTAAAAAAGTGTTGATAAGATTATCGTCCAATCCCAAGGTTCACCAAGTAATTGATATTTTTGTTGTTGACATTCCTGAAGTATATGGTTTATTTTTGAGTAGAGATTGGTCAGAGAAGTTACACGGCTATTTTTCTACGGACTGGTCTCATTTGTAGCTGCCATAAAATGAACAGCCTAATAAGATCAAATTAAATAGAGAACGTTACCTCAAGTATACTGTGACATATTTAAACGATCCAAATGAGCCTTTTACTACTATTGTAAATTCGATTGAGACACAAGAAATGAATACTCTTTTTGGTAATTTCATGACTGAAATTTCCTCTATCAACAACCCAGAACAACAATTCAAAGTATCAACCTATATTTAGACAACAACTATGGCAAGTACACCGAATATTGATGATGACGAACAAATCTGGTCCTTATATTTTGATGGATCCAAATCCCGGGAAGGGGCAGGTGCTGGTTGTGTGCTTATCGATCCCACAGGTAATACAATTTTTATTGCATGCCGATTGGAATTTTAATGTACTAACAATACAGTAGAATACGAAGCACTTCTGCAGGGACTAAGGAAGGCACTGGATATGGACGTGCAAAAATTGGTAGTATTCAGTGACTCTGAAATCATAGTCAAACAGGTAATAAATGAAATACATTTTTTATCACTGCATTTGAAAAACTACCAAACCGAGGTATGGAGTTTAATACATAAATTTCTCTCTTTCAATATAAATTCCATTCCTAGGTCGAGTAATTTAGAAGCTGATTTACTAGCTAATGTTGCTTCTAAATTGTTGCCTGCTGAAGGTCTTTCTCCTAACACATTCTCGGTTGAATTGTTATTCAGGCCATTGATTCCTGACAACATCACAAATTGGTGAGTGTTTGATGATGATCAACAGATCATCAATTTTCTGCATATGGAAGACACCTTCCAAGATGCAGTAATCGATGAAAGCACTCATAATGAAAACCTTCGAGATTTCATGGTAAAATCCAATCCTCGATCAACAGAATTATCATCTGAGATGGTAAAATCTATCCCCAAATATGTTGTTAGATTAGAAAAAATTTATGATCTACATGACAAGTTTAGAGGGGTAGTTAATTGCAAAACAAACAGTTCCTCATTGCTGTACGAAACTGTAAATTTAGGAATGCGAGATAATCCTCAAAATATCAATATGGGAAAAGGGTGTTTTGAACAAGAAAAGTATTCTTTTATAAAATTTTTCAAAGAATTCAAAGATGTGTTTGCTTGGACATACAACGATTTCAAAACTTTTGATCGAAACATAATACAACATGTAATTACTATGAAGCCCCAAACTCAACCTTTTCAACAGAAATTGAGAAAAATGCATTGTAAATTACAACCCACCGTAAAAATGAATTAAATAAATTACTCACTGCAAATATCATTTTTCTAGTCTGGCATACTCAATGGGTATCCAACTTAGTCCCAGTAAGGAAGAAAAATGGAGAAATTCGACTTTGTGTCGACTTTCACAATTTAAACCGAGCCTATGATAAAGACAATTACCCCGTTCCTCCAATGGAACAAATTCTGCAACAAGTATCTGGTTCTGAAAGACTATATTTATTAGATGGTTTCTCAGGATAAAACCAGGTTCTTATGTCTCCATCATATCAGCTAAAAACCACTTTTCGTACCCCGTGGGGTACCTACACCTACAGAAAAATGCCTTTCGGATTGATAAATACCGGTGCCATTTTCCAGAGGGAAATGGACATTTATTTTCATGGCCATATTAATCAGTTAGTTGTGGTCTATCTAGATGATGTCACTGTCTTTTCCAAGAACAAGGAAGATCACCTGTCTCATCTTAGGGTTGTGTTAGAACGATGTTGCAAGTTTGAAATTTCACTCCATCCTAAATAATCAGTCTTTGCAGTAGAACAAGGGAAATTTCTTGGGTTTATAGTCTCTAAATATGGAATGATAATTTATCCCAAAAGAACCCAAGCCATTTCCAACCTCCCCCCACCTTCTTCCAAAAAGGCCATGCAATCCTTTTTGGGTAAAATTTTTTTTTTCCAGATGTTTTGTTCCAAGTTTTTCTGAGATGGTCAGACCTCTACAAAATATAATAAAAAAAGATGTTCTATACAAATGGGGATCACAAGAGAGTCAAGATTTTGATTCTATAAGAAAATCTATAATCGAGGCACCTTCCTTGATGAGCCTTGATTTTTCCCAGGATTTTACATTATATACTTTTGCATCTGACATATCTTATGCTGCTATACTCACACAGAAAAATGATGAAAGCAATGAGATACCCATATCATTTATGAGATCTTCCTTTAAAGGATCATAAATAAATTACCCCATGGTAGAACAACAGACATACACTGTTTCCAAAGAAGCTAAACATTTCGGGTCTTACCTTTTAAAATCTAGGAGAAAAAATGTTGTTCCTTACCCTGGTGTAAGGAATCTGTTAGTGCATAAGGAGCTGGGAGAGAAAAGGGAAAATTGGATGACATCACTTCAGGAATATGATCTCGAAATAATACCTACACAAATTGTTAGAGTTCAAGGCCTTTGTAAATTGGTAGTTGATTCAATTGAAAAGTCAGAAAATCAAATAAATACATCAACTGCAAATCAATATAACGAAGCACAAATCTTCTGTACAAAAACTGTGCCAAATTCATGGTATGATAATATCATATTTTATTTGCTGCACGGAACTGCTCCTTGTAACCTCGATCCAAAAAAAAAAAGAGCACCAAGGCTTAAATCTTCATCATTCCAATTAATTAATGATATATTATTTCGAAAGAATTTTGACGGTGTTTTTCTGCATTGCTTAGAAAAGGAAGAATCTGAAAGGGTGTTGTATGAACTTCATTTCGACGATGCCGAGGGTCATTTTGGTGGAGATACCACTACCCACAAAATACTAAGGACTGGCTACTATTGGCCTACCTTGTTTAAGGATTCTCACTCTTTGTCCCGCAAATGCATAATCTGTCAAAAGGCTGCAGGACGGGTAAAAAAGGTTGCTTTTCCTTTACAACCTATCACGATAGACACACCTTTTCAGTAGTGGAGCCTAGATATTATAGGACTGATTAATCCCCCTTCTTCACAGCAACACAAGTACATTCTCATGGAAACATATTATTTTATGAGATGGTCTGAAGCCTTACTGTTAAAAGTAGTCAATATGAATCAGGTAGTTTCATTTCTAAACTCTCATATTATCACTCGATTCAGAATTCCTGAATGTATGGTTTTCAACAATGATTCTTATTTTTCTTCGTTGGATATGAATGTCTATGCTTTAGATAAAGGGATCAAACTAAAATACTTTGCCATCTATTACCCTCAAGGGAACAGTTTGGCTGAATCAACGAATAAGAATCTGATCAAGATAATAAAGAGAACAGTGTTAGAAAACCACATAAATTGGCACAATGCATTGTACAGGCACTTTGGGTTGATAGAGTAGCTCCAAAAGATTCCATTGGTAATTATCCTTTCTTCCTCGTTTATGAAAGAGAAGCCATCCTTCCGCCATGTCTTGCTTCCCTCTTTGCAATTGTTCCAAAAATTTCAAGAAGAGGAATGTCCTCCTCTAGAAAATTGGATAAACATTTTATTAAAATGGGAAGAAGTAAGAACACAAGCAAAAAAGAAATTGGATCAACATCAGAAATTGTCAAGAGATGGTTCGATACAATTTCATCCTCAGAAAGAAATTTTAATGTAGGGCATTTGGTCCTCAAATGGAACAAAGCGCATGAGAATAAAGGAGAACATACGAAGTTTCAAAACCTCTGGTTGGGGCCTTTTGTCATTTCTGAAAAATTGGGTCCTAGTTCTTTCTGGCCACACAACTTAGAGGGACATCCAAACACTTTTCTAGTGAATGGCCAGTCTCTAAAAAAATAATTCATCTGAGAAAATCAAGTTTACCCCCTTGTATATATATATATATATTTTCAGTTTGTTTTTTGTTTCCCTAATAATTATTTCTGAGTCATCATTCATTATTGAGGGGAATTGGATCTTTCATTAGTAGTAGTTGATAACAGTTCAAATCATCTGCACATTAAGTTCTAAACTCAGATAAGTTGCGATAAGTTTTTGTCCAGTCATTGTTCCCGGTCCTCATTGAAATCTCAGAGAAACAGGATTATCTTTAAAAAACTTCTGACACCGTCCTTGTTTTGATGAGAAAAACTCATAGTGCTTCCCCATCCCAGAGATGATTCCTTGAATCAAATATAAATGTCCCAATTACAATGAAAGTTATCAGTTCTCAAAGAACGAAAAAAATAATTCTTAAAGATCAATCCTATCATTGCCTGGTTGTGAAATCTTTAGTATCACTCCGCTCTCTTGTTATCATGAAGTTTCTAAAATTATTTACAAACAATTTTAGAGAGTTGGAAGCATTGTAATGTGTGGGAATTGTGTGTAAACCCGTCGGGATACTGAACGGGTGTGCTGGCAGCGGATAAATGCACACATGATACCAAGACAACTTCACTGGGGTACTGAACAAGCCTGCTGGTAGTGAAACAATGTTAGGTTCGAATATCTTGAGGTATGTTTTTAAATTGATCAGATGTCAAGATACTTTTATCATATATGGATGATTTTTGGATGGGTTAGAAGTAATAGAGAGTATTAAATGACATCCCTGCCGAGGCTATAAATGCATGCTGGCAGCAGTGGCCCTGTCAATGGTATTGGAGTCACTTGCATAAATATCATTACCCCTTTGATCGAAACAAGATGTCGGATTACAATTTTTTGGATAGAAATTTATTCAATGATATGAATGTGCTATTTTTTTGAGTTGATGTCAAGATGCTTGATCTGTCTTTTAATTGTTTCTAATAACTATCTGAGCTATCTGTTCCCTAATTTAAAGTTCTGATGATGCAGAGATAACTGCTTCGCCCAACGTGTCTCCATTGTTGGCAACCAAATATTCATGTCAATTTTATCATTGTAAAATGTCGTATTAATGGGATAAAATTTTCTGTAGCTACCTCTTTCTCCTTGCAAAGATTTCTATCATATTTTGGTTTTGAAAAGATTTGTTTGATTAGATGTGTGTATAAGTTCATTTAGTTTTATCTATAGTTTCTCTTGTTCAATTTCATGACTCTAATCATGAAATTAGAACAAGCTTTGGTTTGAGGGCATCATACAATTTGTGGACTTTCCTTTTATAAATTGGATAACACTTGAGGGCATCTAATATTTTCAGAAACCTTTAAAGATTGTAAACCTATCATATTATGGGTTGATCCCTTATCATAGCGCATGAATTATTCACCTTGGGGTTATGAATTAGGAATTCTATTCCTTGATTATTTTTGATTTTCACATTAACATATCCACGATCGCGCAACAAACAAAACTTTGGTGTATTTTGAAATATGAATCCTATCCTTTATAGTCATATCACAGTCTCTTTGTCTTGGTACATGACTGGCAGCCATACTTGCAAACATTACTCCTTCATCCTGCTAAGCACAAGCATGTATTCATTTCTTCAGGTGGTAATTTTTCGTTGTGGGTTTGGCAATCATTTGACATGGTGGATTTTGTTCTGTGCATCCTCTGGTTTAACATCCACTCAACACTCCAAATGGTCGCTATGGTGGCTTTCTAAAGCCTTAGGGATCCGATCTCCTACGGATACATAGAGAACATCCTCTATTTCGTGTGTTTTCGAACACACCCCACACTTCTCTACTCCTGATGTTTCTGTGTGACCATATCGATGGTGCCTGTGGTGAGGATTGAGCCCAATGGACTCACAGGCTCTCCTCTCACACAATGACACCATGGATGACCTCGTGGATTATGGATGGGATGGTTTCATAAAAATATTTGAGGGTTTCAACCTCAAAGTGGCTCAAGAATTTTCCCAGATTTCTGATGGTGCCATGGCTAAAATTGGGGATTTGCAGTTAGAGGTGACCAAGGGTTCGATTGCAGAGGCTACATGATTTCCCCAAGAGGGACTTCATTGGTTTTAAAACCTTAAGTTCGAAGGCGTCCCATGGCACTCACTGATGGATTCCAAGAAATCGCGTTACAGTGAAAAAGGTACACCCATTGTTCTATTTAAACCATGATGGCATGGATTGTTGTTGATGCTTAAGCAGTTTATTACCTATGAGGGTAGATATAGTCTAGTATTCCTGTATCATGTTCATTTATTGATGGTATTTCTAGGTTTTAATTTGAATATGCCATTTTATCTACTTAGGAGCCTGCAAACAATGGCCAAATTATACCAGAGACAAAACCTAAATGCCCAGTCTAGTCTGTTCCATCATGGCCTCATTCGAATTCTGGTGATTTTGCAATTATATAAAGCTGGGGATAGTTGGCACGATTTCATGTATAGAAAAGGGTTTTCCATACCTGAAAACATGACGGACTTACCTCTGCATTTTAATGAATCTCCCAGTCCTTGTCGATCAAAACCCCCTATGGAAAATATACATGTCAATCTGCAAGAAACCCTTGTGTCTATAGATAAAAATCCTGTTGTTCTCCAGAAGCCATCCAAAGGAATGAAACCAAGATGTGATTTTATTCCCAAGAAATCTTTAGAAGAGGTTTTGGATGATCTAAAGGATAAAATCCTTACTATTCCTAATCCTGAACCAATTCAGGTTGATTTAAATGAATTTGATTTTAAGAAATAGGGTAGGCAAAAGAAACAGAGAAGTCCAAACATCAATTTCAAAAATAAAAGACCTTGACGACTTATTTCCCAAACGCTAAGAAATGGACAACGTGACATCAGAAACCAATCCCTGTGATTGAGCTCGATGATCATTTTTCTGAGGATGACATCTATGATCGAATTGCTGAGCATTTTATCGATGACCAGATCCTTGGGGACGATATTGAGGTTGTTACACCACAATTTGATTTCGTATCGAATCTTCCCCCATTCTTAAAGAAGTAGGAGGGTTTTTCTGGCATTCAACATGATCTGAAACAAATCATGGAACAGGTTAAATTGCCCTCTACAGAGCATGCTCAACCTTTTCCTAGCATAGAATCGATGCATTGCGAAAATTGTTTCGATTGCATTGAAAGGTATTATTGGGATGTCCCCTATATACAGGCACAATTGAACCAAATAGTCACTCATAATTCAATGCTTGAGAGGGAGAACGCCAAGATGAGAGATTGCATTTGATTGAATGCACACAAGGATAACAAGCGCATTAAGTGATATGGGAGTGTGGTCATTAAAAATTGGACAATCTTAAATACCATTATAAATTCAGACCTGTTTGATGCCTCTTTGTCAAATTTCTGAAATGATAAATAGATTTTTTTTTTTACGATTTGATTACGTTTGAGAAATAATAGGTAGAATAACTTTTGATTTTATTTTGATTTTGAGACTAGCTACATAATCAAAAGATTCTGCAGGCAATCTGTTTAAATTATTTGTTTGGATTATTATCTAAATTTTGATTTCATTTTATTATTTCATGTAAACAACAGATTGTGATGCTATCCTTAAGGAAAGGAGTCATGGGTTGAGCTTTAGTAGATTAGTAATTTCCTATTTTGTAAAACAATGTTCATTAATATAAATTTTTTTGATTAAAAGACTCCAACACGAGTATCTTTTTGTTACTCTATTTTAGTAAAAAACTTATTTTAAGAGATCTGCCTCTATCTTGCATGATAGGAGGAAACATATCAGAAACATGTTTAAATATTTATGTTGCCTGGTTAGAAAGAAAAGTTTTTCTGGACCATAGAATGGACATATATTTTTGAAACTATATGAGAAAGAAGTTTGATCCTTGGATTTAGACCTATGTAAACTATGCAATGTTTTTTTTCATTGTCTTCTAATGTAATTTCTTGATATGAAATGTTATCTGTGTCGAATTAGCTTTAGTATTTTCTCGACATAATATTTTATATCACACTTTTCTTTATGTAGTTCATTATCTTTTGGTTTAGTTTGTATCTGTGACTGATCATCTATTTAATTATTTTGAGTTTATGTGTGATGCTAGATAGATGGTAACACCATTACTGAGAATTGGAATTTATTTCATTCTCATTTATTGGACATTTCAAGGTCACATGATATATAATTATTTGTCTTTCTGTCGTCATAAGTCTCTCCAGAATATGAAACATTTCCTTGAATTTCTTCAGGAAGTATTATTCTTGATTCTGTCGTAGGTTTTCACTTGACACAGGACAAGAGGAGCTCACACAAATGCAAACAGATGAATTTATTTTATTACTGCTGATCAACTAGAGGTTAGTCAATGTAGTATTGATTTAATTTATTTATATGCGAATGAATAGTGATTTCATTATTTAAACGTTAATTTGCTTTGTCTATTTTCGTTATATCATTTACAATCGTATTCATTCGTTGTTTACTAGTTTGATATTCAGAATATTAGGGTAAGTTTGTTTATATTTAATCTTATTTAGATACATTATCTTAAACAACTACTTTCACAAGGATTTGCTCAAACCTTGTAAACTGTATATAACCATTGTATATTAACACTCTTAGTTAAGAATTTTTAATTAAGGTGTTGATTGTTAGAATTGTATCTTTAGTTAGTTCACATCCTTTAGTTTTTTTTAGGATCCTAGTTGGATAACGGAGCCATAAAACCCGTCAGGTTAGATCATACCAAACGAGTTGGGTTAAATAGACAACCCTGGTCGAATTCTATTCTTCCCGTTGACGGTGTGTCACAAATGCCTATCAAAAAACCCATAAATTGAGAAGTTTGTCTATATCCAAGATGTGGTATTTAGAGAAACAGAATGTTTTTTCAAACATGAAGTCCTAACAAGTAAGGAAGAACTAGAGAAGAAAGAGTTTGAGTTAAAGGATGATGAATCAGAATCTCCAAAAGAACACGAATAAGAAGAAGAAGATCCGCATACTCCAGTATTGAGGAGATCAGTTCAAGAAAAAATCCTACCGAAAAGGTATAATCCACCTGATTTACACTCAATTTTTTATTTGTCTATTACTAATGATGATCCTAGAACTGTTAGGGAGGCAGTGGATTCAAAGGATGGAAAACTTTGGAAAATGTCCATGGTTGAAGAAATGGAAGCCTTGGATAAGAATGAGGCTTGGGATCTAGTGGATTTTTCTACTGGAAGAAGTCCCATTAGAAAAAAATGGGTATTTAAAAGAAAGTTGAATGCAAAAGGAAAAGTGGAGAAATACAACGCTCGGTTAGTAGTAAAGGGATATTCCTAGGTTGAGGGAATTGATTTTGGTGAGATTTTTTTGTTTGTTTCCAATTTAAATTCTATTATATTTCTGTTATCTATTGCTGCTGTGTTTGATTTTGATGTAGAACAGATGGAGGTGAAGACAAAATTCCTACATGGGTATCTAGAAGAAGAAATATAAATGAAGTAGCTAGAGGATTTACTGTGAAGTGAAAGAAGGAGATGGCATGCAAGTTGAAAAAGTCCCTGTATGGTTTAAAACAATCACCAAGGATGTGGTATCAAAAATTTGATACTTATATGTTGGGACTTGGCTTCACAAGAAGCAAAGAGGATCACTGTGTGTATTTCAAATTAATTGGTGATCATTTGATTTATTTGGTTTTGTATGTGGATGACATGTTGTTGATAGGAAACAACAAAGAGATTATCCAGGATGTGAAAACTGAGTTGTCCTATAAATTCAACATGAAGGATCTTGGTGTTGTAAATTTCATTTTGGGCATGGAAATTAAAAGAGATCGGGAAAATAGGAAACTCTGGTTAAATCAGAGAAAATATGTTGAGATAATATTGCAGAGGTTTAATATGCAGGAATGTAAACCATTCAACGTTCCTATTCCTGTAGTCGTAAAGTTATATGTGGATTAGTATCCCAAGACATAAGAAGAGGAGGAGGATATGTCTCATGTTCCATATGCGAGTGCAGTTAAAAATTTGATGTATGCAATGGTATGTACTTTACCGGACATTGCACATGTAGTGGGAGTTTTGAGAAGTTATATGTCAAAACCAAGGAAGGAACATTGGACAACAGTAATGAGAGTTTCCAGGTATTTGTGTGGCACTACTAGTTATGGATTGTGCTACCAAGGAAGATTAGGTTTGGACAAAGTGTTGTAAATACATGGATTTTTGGATGCATACTGGGCTGGAGAAATGGATCGTAGAATATCTAAAAGAGGGTATGTGTTTAACCTATTTGGGGGAGAAACCAGTTGGATGAGAAAAAGACAGAATGTAGTGGCACTTTCAACTACAGAGGTTGAATAAATGGCATCCACTCATGCAAGCAAGGAAGCAATATGGTTACAAAGATTGTGTTCACATATTGGGTTGGTACAAAAATCTATAAGGATAGATTTTGATAGTCAGAGTACAATTATTCTAGCGAAGAACCCAACTTATCATTCAAAGAAAAAACATATTGATGTTTAATATCACTTTGTGAGAGACATGGTTGAAGAAAAGAAGGCATTGAGGATGAAGGTGGACACCTTGAATAATGTTATTGATTCATTAACAAAATCTATGAGCACAAATAAGTTCTCTTGGTGTAGAGGATCTATCAACATTTCTACCCTGGATTGTTGACTATGTAACCTTATAACCCCCTGTATGCAAAGTAAACAACACATGGGAGAATGTTGGGTATGTGTTATATTATTTGCATTGTCAGAACTAGTGTCTATGTTGTGTCGGGCACACAGGGGGGTAAGACGGGGGAAGAGTGCCCCCTTTCTTGTAGGGTCACAGGGGGATGGATCTCCCTTGCAAGGGGGTTTGGGGGAAACACCCCATAATTTGTTTTTTTTTTTTGCAGTTTTTTTTGTCCGTTTTTGCATGTTTGTTCGACACATGGTTTTTACCGATGGTTTTCTATTTCTGGCTAAGGAATTAGGGTTTTTGACTAATCCAGGTTATTGGATTAGGGTTTTAGATGCTACAGGATCCTATATGTATATTGTATTGTAAACAATGTATGGTGTGAATGAATATATAATATGTTGGTTTTCTCGGTTTGGGTTTCCAGGGGAAAAATATCTGTGTAATGTGTGTATCTACCATTGTATATTTTTTTCTCTTTTATTGAAAATTTGTTTGCAGTAAATAATCGTACAAGGTTAAAATATACACTCACTAGAGGGATTCAAATTTTCTAGGGCCTACCTTCTCTTTGGATACATCATAGGAAAGGACTAGATCACCCTTGTGAAAGGTACAAGGTAAGACTTGTTGGTCAAAGTGGGATTTGGTATGTTTTATGAAGGCCTCATTATGTTTTAATGCGACTCAATGATATCCATCCACCTATTCAATAACAACTAGCCTTTTCTCTAAGGAAATGGTGTTTAGGAGGAATTTGATGACCAAATGGAGATAGGGGAGTTCACATTCGATGGGTAAAATTGCCTCTATGCCATGGATGAGATGAAATGGTGTGAAACTAGTGATTAGTATTGATGGATGATTTATAGGACCACAATAACAAGAAAAAAATGTGATTCCGATTAAATTCTAATTAGCTTGGCTATATGTTGGACACTTAGGCTGACCCAAGTTCTGTTCTCAAAGGTTTCGAACAAAAAACTCAAACTATCGGCCCTTCTGGTAAACCAGAAGGAAACAATACACATAGAGTGCACATCACAGGATCACCTAAGATAGCTTATGGGGGAATACAAGACTCAGGTTTCTGCTGTGAGGGAAGGGATTGGGTGTAACGCCCCCTTCGTTACGACTACAAGCAAAGAAGAAGTGCATTTTTTGTTTTTTTTTTGTTTTTAAGAGTTAAGAGGCAAGAAGGCAACGATGACACCATGCACTGGCACAAGGGAAACTAGGCAAACTTGCACAGAAAACTAGGAGTAACGGCTAACCACCTGACGCCACAAGACATGCCTACAAGCTAAGGGACAACTTCCCCTTCCCGACATAATGATGTTGAGGATCAAGATTAGAACCTCATGACACATGAACCAATGCATGCACCCAAGTCAACACAATGCTCAGACACACTCACAAGGTAGGCACCAAATCCGACCAAGATATCATTCGCCGCTAACCCATAGGGTGTGCCATTATCCCCGCATCAGGAATCATGTCGTTCCTAGGTGATAGATGTGTCAAAAACTTGGTGCAAACATAAGCTATCTAGACCAAGGAATTGAATACTAACTGGGAGACTGCACCTACCCCCACCCGAAAGGCAGATGAGACACAAAAGAATGAAGACGAGGGGTGACGCCAGCCCAAATGACATCGTCCCCGACCCCACCAATCACCTAGTCCAACTAGTCCAAGAGTAAATTCTATTTTAACAAGGGTTCCATTCTAACGGGGCAAGTCAAGTTACAATTAGACAATAATGCGAATGCTAAATAAACATTAATACAATTAATCTTTCAAATCTAAGTAGTCAATACTAAAACCATAATTATAAATGCCCTCTATCCTTAATTATAATTCAATTCAGCAAGTTTAAAATTGCAATCTAGTCCCTTCTCATGAATCAAATTTTAATCCTTAACACAACCTAAATGGTCAAGTCTATAACCATCCAACTATCCATTAACTTAAATAACCACATTAACAATCTTGAAGTAAAATGATTTCATTAAAACACTCATGAGCAATTAATCTAAGCATGCAGACTAACTATATCGACCGAACTAACAATACTAGTTGTCATTAATATTGAGAAGGAAGTTGCCAACTATTGACGTCATTTAGCAATCTAACAAGGCAACAACATAGCAGTTACATGACAATTTTTATAGCAAAAACAAGGCAATTGATGTAACAATTAACATGACAGTTAATTTAGCAATAACAAGGTGATTTACAACTGTTATAATAGAAAGTAATATAGCAATGACAAGGTGATTAACGTTTTAATTAACATAACAATTAGAAAGCTGTAACTAGGCAATTAATGTAATAGTAACAATCAATAGAACAGTAACAAAGCAATCAATACAACCATAACAATAACAATGAATATATCTTAATAGTAATCAGAGAGATTTTCAAGGCAATAAAGAGTTGTACCACACCTCAGCAACACGCAGCACACAGTGGTGGCAAATCGTGCCCAATCCTAGCCACGCATTCCAATTTAATGGCAGGACGTGGTCAATCGGAAAAAAAACCCAGACATCAGTTTTAACCGCAAGATTCGTGGGTGAGTAACAAGAAACTTAGTCAATCTATTAGAGTAAATTTCATGGGCATTTTAAAAAGCATAATCAGTCAGGCACATTATCCTCGATTCATGGGCATTCTCGAGAAAAACACAACATTAATTTATTTGGAAAAAATGCAAACTTTAAACAACAAAACGCAGTCATCCTGGGGGGGCAATTCGTGGTCTTTAAAGTAGAAAAACACCATCATGAATTTAACCTCAACAGTGGGCATTCAATCAGTGTTTCAGTCAACATTCAACGAGCAAAAACATGGTCAATAACAGAAGAACACAATCACGAATTTGACTGCAAGCCGTGGGCATTCAATCACTTGGAAGACATGGGCATTAACAAGAATCAAGTCGCAATAAAATGTTAATGAAAATCTCAGTCTTCAACAAGGGAAAAAATGAAATCTTTAAACAATGAACGCAGAGAAAAACGTTTACAATCATTACACCATACCCTCACAGTCATCACACAGTGCAAACACATACCCCATCCTTATACTGTCTTTACATAATGTAAATGCAGAGAAGGGTTAAATCAATCAATACACGGTTCAACGCAGCTAGGGTTAAGGGTTTCAATCTTTTTCTTTGCCTGGGTACCCGACAAACGCAGACAAAGATACAAATAATCCCTTTTTTTTATATAAACTTCTTGAATTTTGATTTAAGCTGTGACGCTTTTAGCATATTCGACCATTCAAAAAAAAATAAAAACTTCCCATGCTCAGCAGATCCCACGCAGACAAACCATGGCAGGTAATATTTGATAGTATCATCATAACAACAATCACAACCACAGGGACACATAAATAGACAGGATTTAAATAAAGGAAGGGTCCCTTTTCATTTACAGACCTGCTAAGAA
>JASDQU010883263.1:7322-20063 GCA_032191745.1 Picea mariana
TGAAGTCCTCAATAATTCGGCCCTGCTACCAAAAGTGTCCAATCATCCCGAGAAATATGCCAAATGATAGATCGGGCAACTGTAAGGACAACCCAGATGTCCAAATTCCCAAATCCACTCTCAAACCCTGTAGATCTGAATTCCTCCACTGGATGGTGCGCCCCACTGGATGACTGAAACCCTAGCTGGTTTGGCCCTGATGAAGGAGGCCTCCAAATGCTCTAAAACTTTCCAAGAATATAGATCGGGCTATGAGAATCCCGTGGGAGAATTTTCAGACTCAGATCTCAATCAGATCTCCCTAGATCTAAGTTTCACTGAATCACAGGACGTCCCTTATGGCTCCAAGACGTCTTAATCTACAGACAAATGTAGAATGATGATAACCCTCCAGAAAATCCCTCAAACTGATGGTACTTTCCCTGCAAACAAAACCCATCTGTCGGAATGGCCCCAGGCCCTCAGGATAAGATGGATCGAACCTCCCTCTAGATGATGGTGCGCCCTTGCTGGAAACACAAGAACAGTATGGCCTGCTACCTTTTGAAGTTGTAGATGGAGATGGGCTGAGACTAGAATGGTGTGGAGGAGTCTTTCATCCCCAAGACCAAGCTGTGGAACAAGGTNTTCTAATTCTCTGTTGAGTTAGGTTAACTCCCAGGGTTAATCTTCTATTCTTCTGTTGAGTTATCTTTTACTCCTTTATCCTTTTCCTTTCTTAAGTCAACTTAAAAATATAACTTTTAACTTCTTGGCTTTCCCCCCCTCAGTGTGAGACTATGACCTAGTGGGGGTGCCCAGGCCACTGAGTCTCCTCATCACCTCTCTAAGACGTGTGGGACATTACAGAAATATTATGTATATAAAAATAAGATAAGGATAATAAAATATAATAGTAAGCATTTATAAATAATTAATAAATAAGTAAGTAAAAAGACACACCTCTTCATAAAGAGGCAAAGAGGCATCATGTAGACTATATTTATAATCGGGTCCCATTCATTGTAAATATCATTCATCATTCCTATTCATGCTATTACTCAAATATATTGAGTAAATTACCAAACATTTCCACTACAATGGTCTCACTTAATCTTGTGAATTTTGCTTATGGATTATTTCAAGTGTAGTTGTACTTATCTAGTGGTGGTGGTGCACTCTATTGGTTTCTTTCTTGAACAAGTCCCTTCTTCAAAACCCTTGGAATATTATTAGTGGAGTATATTCCCTTGAACCATCTTGAATTTTGTAAGGAACTAAGTGGATTCGCTAGGGTTTGTAGTGGACAACCCTAGATATCACCCTATATCTACTTACATCCTCTCAAGGGAGTACTTAGTTGACCCCATATGCCCCCAAAAAATTAGTAGGCACTTATCTTCTCTCATCTAGTCAATCTAAAAGTCAAAACTTAAATTTGTATATTTTTTTTAGGGTAAATGTAGGGTTTGTTTAGCTTACATTTAATTTTCAGCCATCAAAATCCTAGACGTCTAGGGTTTTCTTGCATATTTTTGACCTAAAAATTTAGGGTTTTCATGGATGTTTTTGACCTAAAATCCTCTCTCTTGGAAAATCACCATACATGGTTTGTATTACAGTAATTTTAGGGCTAGACGTCTTGGTTTTATTGGCTGGTATATGCTCTTAAATTTTCAGAATTAATAAGTTAATTAAACCCTAGTTTTATCCATTGTTTTAGCCCTAACTTTTACTTATTTATAATATGTTTTAGGGGCTAAATTGTATAGTTGTTATAAATTGTCTTATGTTTCAATTTACTTATCTTTTATACAAGATTTATAACAACCATAAGTAATTTTCAGATTTGTAGTGTTTGATGATCATTTTGCATTGGATAATAACTTGACAAACCCCTTGAATAGCCTTAAAGCACATCAAACTCAAATATGGAATTTACCTTGAAGTATCCACTATTTTTTTACTTGTATATCCTTATAAATTAGTGGTGAATTGGGTAGCTACATAGGAGACCTTGGACTTGATTGTGTCTTTCCTTAGGAATCCTTGAAGCTATTAGGGAAGCCTCTCTTCTGTTGGATTTATCCTTCACTAAAATGAGAGAAGTTGTTGCCTAGGTGATAGTGGTAACATTTCTAATGTTCCACTCTTTTGTTCCTAGTGAAGGATTTGCAATGTGGTGCAAGATTGTGTGATAACATGTCCTACTCTACTAGATTCTTGGGTGGAAACACCTTTAACTCTATATAAAGAACAACATACTTTCCTAATAGTTGTTTCATTTCAGCATGAATTTGTTTGGATGTTACTTCAACATTTTAACCTTTTGTGTTCATTGATTTATCCTACTAGGATCCTACAATCAACATCATGAATTTTTGTATTGATGTTAATTAATCTCTTAGCTTATTTGGTTGAAATCAACTAAATGGTTTTCTTGCCTTTATTATTGTTAATGATGTAAGGCTTACCTTTCGTAATCAACCTCCATTTCTTGTCTATTCAAAATAAGGTAGCATGTCTATCACAAAGGTGTGGATTACCAAAGACAATTTACATGCATTTCAACTCATCAATAAACTAAATTAAAATTATTTGAACTTTCATTAGTAGATGACTTGAAGCTCAACATCTTTTTGCAAACATCATAATTAGGATACGATCATGTATGTGTTGAAGTCTTCAATACCAACTATTGAATTAAGGACATATATATTAAGTTATTTTGGTTGTGTCCAAGATGGTTTCCTTAACAGTCTTCTTGGTTATCAACAATTCCTTTTGCAAACCACACATTCACATTTCTTTTCTTCAAAATATGGGGATATAAAAACCTTACCTTTGACAGCACTTTTAGGCCTCAAATGAACTAGTAAGGGGACTTTCTAATTGGCATCAAAGTTTCCTTCAATTTCTCAACTTACTACCATCATGGATTAAATTTTGAGGAACCTTTTACTAGCTTTAATGTTGAGAATATGTTTAGGGTGTAGTTCCCAACAATGGTCTTTGTCATGACCATTCTTTTGGAAGTTCTTGCATTTCAGATTCTTCAATCGTGTGGCATTTGTAAACTTCTTCTTACCTTGTTTCTTTTGCTCCTTATCAACCTCTCACCTCGAAGTGCTAGCATTGTTATAGGTTTTGTGCTATGTTTTACCTCAATGTCCATGGATTTCTTGTAGGCTTCATCAAGGATATTTACCTAAACAAGGATGACTTCCCATTTGTTAGGTGCAATTCCTATGTACGTAAGTGCATTTCTTATATGCATGGGTTAATTATGTGGGTTATATGTGAGGGTTGGGAGTGGGGGTTATGTGCAAGTGATCTAGGAGGATCCAGAATGTTCACAGAAGGTACAGGAGGATCCATCAAAGATCAAAATTTGACCATCTCAAATGCTCTCGAAAATTCCATCAATGTGTAGAGCTCGGCGATATATTTCCAACGGCACAAAAATCGCTTCAAACGAAGTTCGTATGCAAATGATATGGTTGATCAAAGTTTGGCCAAACCAAACAAAAATTCAAAGGGAAAAGTCAAGGGTGACACATGTCACCACTGCAAGGGTGACACATGGCACATATCATATAGGTGATGTGGATACCTCTCAAGGAAACACGTGGTAAGAAGGTGATGTAGCATGACAGGTCGACAGATGACTGGGCAACCATACAATCCAAGTGGGCTAATAAATTGTTGACACGTGGAAAGGATAAGCCAATAAGAGGTTGCCACATGGAAACCTCCCATTGGCTGTTAATGGTTATTGTTTACCAAAAAATATGGGAGTTGACAAGGGTCAAACCCGCGACCTCCCATAACGTTACCAAAGCCTCCATTACCAATATGCCCCACACATGTTTCTTAACCATATAGCTTGGAAAATATATTTAAGCTTGGTCAAAGGATTATTTAGTGGCAAAAATGGTCGAGGGCCTGAACCCTCGACCCATAGTTTATGGTTTTATTGACATATCATATGACCAACACATAGTCCATGGGGGTGTTTAAAACATATACTATATATATTATATATAGTTCTAACTTCCAACGAATAAATCGTAACAACATACCATATATAATATATGGTTATAACCATATATAACAATAAAACCAATGCATGGAGATTTATGGTGGATCGAACTTGGAACCTTCGGGTTATATTCTAGAGGCCTAATCAATATGCCAACGAAATCCCTTATTACGATATTCCCCAACTAATCATTAAGTATTTTGCCTATGAATTTAGATGGGGAGTTAAGGCCCGCGGCCTATATATTGGGTTTGATTTCCCATGTCTACACATAGAATGAGGAGAGGCGTGGATCCCAAGATGACATAGATCTCGAGGAGAAGGTATTGTATGGATGCATAGATTTTCATGCTAAGAAAAGGCCAAGCATGGTGTGTTTTGATATGCGTTCCATGAGGTATATATACTGCACCTAGACAAATTTATACTCATTTTTCACGATTTTTCACGAGTATGAATTTGACGTCTATTTTATGATCAGAGGTCATTTGTAAAAGTCTTAGTTCATATTGTCATTAATGAGCATCATAGTCCATCTTTTGGCATGTAAAGAGGGTGTAATTGAGCCAGTTTGGAATTTGGTCGACTTTATACTCAAATTTCTCATAATTTCACAAGGATTCTAATGGTGAACTCATTTTCTTGTTTTGAGTAGAAGAATTAAAGAGATTTGTTATGAGACTTATCAGTAAATGCGGACATAAATAGATCCACCTAGATCTAGAACAAAACAGAACTGGATATGATGCTTTCCCTAAGCTCTAACCATTGAGTTTACTATTTAACAAGAGATATGCAACATACCATTTAAATGTCGCTCTCTCCTGCCATCGTCATCCTAGCTCTACTCTGATGCTCCTGTGATATTGAATTTGCAAGGGAACACAAGCCAACCAAAGTGAAAGCAATATAATCAACTCAACAGGAACTTATGTATGTGATCAAGGAATCATACAATAAAACAAAGCAAGTTTTATGGGAAAGAAGCATATCACTGCATTATATTGAAATGAAAGTGGAGATTACAACCAAAGCCTTGATTTCGCAAGGTCCCCTCTCGGTGACTCTTTGCTCCAACACAAACTTGCTCCAACCTTGAATGAAGAAGATCCACAATGACTTGATGAATTCAAATGAAGCCCTCAAGTATGAAATGAAGTAGAATTCCTCATCCAATTCTTAGCCTTGAATAAACCTTATGTGCTTAACCTTTTCCATGAGAGATCACTCTTTATATAGGGGAAAGAGAGATGGTTGAATAGATTAGGATGATCCCACCAAATCATAGAAGTGAGTAAGATCCAAACCATTCAGACGCAACCTCATCTTCTAGAAGATGCCCTTCTAGAACTTTTGTGAAACTTGACCTTTTCTTAGTCTTTTGACATCGTCACACCCTAGTTGTAGAGAAGACTACAGAGACGTCGTGGGCCAGCTTTAGGGAAGGGGGAGACGATCAAGCATCGTCACACCCTGCATATAGTGTAGCCTGCGATGACCTTTCTTTATAAGGTTTTCAAGAAGAGAAATTTAGTCTCTTCCCTCGTGGTAAAAGATTCTTTTTTGGGAACATGAACACATGTTTGTTAATGGATCACTGGGGTGACCAAAATAATGCATAACATAATGCCCCCCAAAGTATGAGACCGTAACTCATGATAGCCGAAATACTTTGTAGAATGTGTGTGTCGGAAACTAGGAGTGCACCAATCGAGAACCTGCAAACAGTCAATCATCAGCATAATAATATACCATTGTCTGAGGTAGGCATTCCCATACTCAGTTTAAAAAATGTCAAGTAATTCATGGCCCCTAAATATACACCGCAGATCCATGTCAATGAATCGTCATAGCCACCAAGAATACACTATGGACCTATGTGTCAATACAAATCATAAATACTCCATCGCAACCTGGATCGAAATGATGAGATCCAGGGTCTTCATTTCCAACATCCCTAAGTACGAATCTAACCATGTGATTACAAGTGTTGAATTCGAACATGGTAGAAACCACTTGATTACTGGTCAATGATGAGAACTGTTAACAAGTGTGAGGGAAATTGCCATTGATGTCAATGAATCCCAAGGTACCCTAGTACAATCCAACGAACGTGAATAAATGAATTGAAGTTGAACACTCGATGGAATCTCTCAATCAGAGGTCAATGATGTGAACCCATTGTTGGAAGCGAAGAGACCTGCCATTACGGCATGTAGGCTCTAAGGTACTAAATGATTTTTAAGTCTTATTCCTGCATAATGAGTTGAAGTCAATAGGAAAAGACTTGTCACAGGAGGGCCTTAATGTATCCCCCATCAGCGACACGAAATAAGTAACATATTTGAAGTAGATTAGAGTATGAGGTGATTTTAAACTGACACAGGGAAGGCCAACATGGTACAAAATTTATAACTGCATATGGCTAACTCGATAGAAGGATTATTCAGGTTGGACTTCTCTTGAACATATGAACGACACGAAAATAGTATTGGCAACATTGACTCAAAGAGGACCCAACATATGGACATTTGGACAGTCAAATGAGAGGCAAATGGATTTCCCAACCCAGACACAGTGAAGAGGGGAGTGTCATGTTCAAGAGCGACTATAACTGCCACTAACACAAATACAGAGACACATTCCTTTCCCAATTTTGCCCCACCATTTCCAACGAGTACCTCTTTATTTTTACGCAAGCTTGAGGAGGATAACATATGCTTATTGATGTAAGCTCAGCCTTCGGATGAGTCCCTCGGAGTATGTTTAATGAACCCTAAGAAGGAGTGGTTCGATCCCATATGGGTCTTTTGATGTTTGTTTAACGAGTCCAAAGAGAGAAAACTCGAGGTTTTTTCATGTTTAGAGAGTCTGAAAAACACTTAAAGAGAACTCCATCAGTTCCTTTTTCGTAACTTAATCCAATGAGACCGAAAAAGTGATAACCTACCGCTCATCAAATGTTTTCTTCAAATACTTTTACGAGCATGAAAAGAACAACATCCCTCGGAAATATTTTCGTTTTTACGGAGCGTGAAAAGATATTAAAGGATACTCCATGGGTTTCGTTTTTCGTGTTACCATTACGAGTTCGAAAAAACGACAAAAAACTAATCGATTAAATTCTCATGGTTTCACGAGCGTGAGAAAGAATCAAGACTTGCTCGGAGTTTTTCTTGAAAACCCCTAAAAGAATCTATACATGTGTACAAATATATCAAAAACAAACAAAAAATAAATCCTTGTTTCAAGAGCTCACTCCTAGACTCTTCACCTGCAAAAATCAAATACTTACAAAGCCGTTAGGACTTTAGGGTTTAGGCAAATAATATAAAATATAAATGAAAAAAGTAAAAAAACTAATAAAAATGGGTAAAACTTCATGTCACTATTCCATTTGTTATTTCACCCAAATTTTGCTCCAAAACCCCCCATTTACCTCGATTTTCCACTGCAGATTGTGGAAGGCATGGTTGATCATTCAACGAATGGTCTCCGCAGAACAGGTAATTTTCATCTATTTCAACTTTCCATGGATCAAAATTCATTTTTCATTGGTTAGAAATAGGTTTTTGAGTCAAGTTTTTTACGGTACCTATGCGCGGAGGTTGTTGCAGGTGCCCTATATTGGCCCCTATGACAATCTAGGGTCGTCGTAGATGGCCTTAAAGCTGTCCTGCGATGACTTTGCACTATGTAGATTCCCTAACCTACAATGTGTGTAGCTCAAAAAGTTTCTAAGATGGATTTGCTAATAAAAAATTTCCAAGAAAGAAAATAATCATGCTAATCCCTCTTTAATGTTCCATTGCAGGTTTTCCACAATAAAAATGTTGGAATGGCGTGAGAGAGAGAACGAGGAGGAAGACTACTTTGCTGTGAATGACCCGGGAACGGTAAATTCCCTCCGGCAGTGTGGATTGTTAAAATTCTTTAAGGTCTAGGGTATGAGGGCCCAGTTGAGGTTACTAGAATACCTAGTTCACATGTGGGATGTGAATGAATAGGAATTCCATGCGGGGAATCACATTCTTACAATAGATATCAAGGTATCTACTTCTTTACTGGGCTATCTCGTCGCAGGTCCCGAGTCTCACTTACAGGCAGTAGAGGTGGAGGTGCACCCATGAACCACTATATCAGCAAGCATTGTGTGCCATGTATGCAAAAGCATAGCGGTAAAGTCGTTGTAAGAGATGTCTAAGACTTGCCTCTATGGACTATCCTCTACACCATCACAGGAATGGCAGGGAGTGCAACTCCCCATATGGCTCTTCAGAGCTATTTCTAGTATGCGTTGGAATGCATGGAGCCTCGAGTTTTCAACTGGTGTGAAGGGGTGCTCAAGAGTATGAAAAAGCAATTGACCAAGTACATGAGTGGTGACCTAAAATAGTTTGGATATGGATCGATTTTGTTGTCCTTCTTCCTGGAGAGGGTCCCAATATTGCGCTTACAGGTAGAGTGGGGTATACCTACCCCACAAGATCCGAGAATGAAGAGTTGGGTCGACCTCATGGCACGACATGCAGAAAGACTTAAGCATAGTATTTCTTTAAGTAAATCCCATTTCTGGGTTCCCTCAAAGGGATTCCATCATAATCAACTAGCTCATAGGCTCCCTTCTCCAACACATGTTTGACAATGTAAGGACCTCGCCACATGGCCTCGAATTTACCGGCCCCTAGCGATTCATGATCTTGCTTGTAAAGAAGAACTAGATCACCTTCAGAAAAAAAACACGTGACTTGACATGTTTGTCATATTGGGATTTAACATGTTTCTTCAGGGTTTCAATGACTAAGGCGGCATTGCGATGGGTTTCGTCTAGTTTCATCAAATACAAAAAATGCTCCTCTTTGGCAGAGGTGTTGGGGAGAAGTTCAACGACTAGTTTCAAACATGGTATTTCACATTCAATCGGAAAGATAACTTCGATACCATAAACTAACCGGAAAGGTGTGAATCCCGTGGAAGACTTGACGGATGTTTGATAGGCCCATAATGATGAGGACAACATTGTGTGCCAATTTGTCTCATGAATTCCTATCATTCGTCGAAGCATAGTAATGATAAATTTGTTTATTGCTTCAACCTGACCAATGGCCTATGGGTAATAGGGGGTTGAGTTTTCATGACGAAGACCCAACTTTTCAGTAAGTTTGGACATCACAAAATTTTGAAAATGACTACCATGATCAGTAACGATAGCTTGAGGGACACCAAACTGAGTAATGATATGATTGAATATGAATAATGCTGCAGTTTTTCCAGTGTTATCAAATGTAAGCATCACCTCGACCCATTTAGTCAAATAATCCACAACTACAATGATGTATCCATGCCCCTCGACCGAGTGAAGGTTACATGTCATGAAGTCAATGCCCCATTTGGAGAATGGAACAACGAAAACTACAGGATATAAGGGAGAAGGATGAGATCTTATCTTGTTATTATAAGTTTGGAAAGCATGGCATTTCTAGATAGTAGTAATGCAGTCCTTAAACAAAGAAGGCCATAAATAACCCACTTGTAAGATATGACTACCACATGCTCCAGAGTGATAGTAATTCAAAGCTTTCTCGGCCTCATCATAGGTGAGACATCATCGAAAAATAGAATCAATACCACGACGGTAAAGGGTACCATCGAGGATGATGTACTAACGGACTTGATACCATATGCGACGATGATCTATACTAGATAGATCAGGAAGTTTGAGTCTGGAAATAGATAATGATATCTCCGTACCATATGTCATCAGAACTAATCAGAAAAAGGGATTCATTAGGCAAGTAATCCTCTGCCACATTTTCTATCTTAGTGGACGGAAGGTCACATATCAATTCAGTGAAAACCAAATATTTCTTTGACTTGGCGGGTTCGAATTCCAAGTCAAACTCTTGGAGAATCACTATCCATTTGGAGTACTTTCCCCCAAGCAATTGTCGATTAAGGACATGTTGCATGGGGTTGAAATAAGAAATAATAGTGGTTCGGCGTAATAATATGTAGTGACGAAAACATTGGACATCTTGAATAGCTGCCAAGACCAGTTTCTGCACATGTAGGTATTTGGTTTCGGTAGTCGTGAGACTACGAATCAAATAGTATATCACATGTTTGTCATGTGAATCATTCTCTTGGACTAAAACCATAGCAATGGTAGAGTTTGAAGAAGCTAAGTAGAGGAAGTAATCTCGCCTATAGTCAGGGGGAAATAGTAATGGTGTATGGGTTAAAGCAAGTTTTAAAGCTTTGAAGGCTTTGTTTGTAGTATCATCCCATACAAACTCGTAACCTTTCTTGAGTAGTCAAGTGAATCCTTTCGTTAATTCATCATAATTGGGGATGAATCGACGTAAAAAAAATTCCTTCCCTTGCAAACTTTGGAGTTGGCGTAGTGTGGAAGGAGGAGGTAGATTGTAAATAGCCTCAATCTTCAAAGGGTATACTCGAATCCCCTGTATCGACATGATAAAACCAAGAAGTCGGCCAGACTCCACACAAAAAACACATTTGTGTGGGTTCAAACGTATGCGGTAATAATGACAACGTACAAAAATGGCCCTTAAATGTGTCGGGTGATCTTGACGACGCGTGGAATGCGTCGGTAGATCGTCTAGATAGGGTTGTACAATGTGCTTAATATTGTGGAAAGAATAAGACATAGCATGTTGAAAGGTCACGCCAATGTTCTTGATACCGAAGGGTAGTTTTCGGTAAGCGAAGGTTCCCCAAGGGAAAATAAAAGCAGCCTTGTGTTGGTCTGCGGGTAAAATATTAATTTGATTGTTGCCGGAGAAACCATCCATTAAAGAGAAGATTTCACTGTCGACACAATCGTCAACAATCTAGTCGACGAAAGGGGTCGGGTAATTGTCCTTAGTACAAGCCTTATTTATGTCCCTATAATCTACACAAACGCGGATGGCTCCTTGTTTTTTATTTACCGGAACAAGATTGGATACCCAATCAGTCAAAGCCATAGGATAGACAAAGCCAACTTTAAGAGGTTTTTCAACCTCAAGCTTGATAGAAGTAACATTGCATGGGTGTATTGGGCAAAGTCTCTTCCGAACGGGTTTAGTGTCCGAGTATGTCTTAATCTCGTGCACAACGATATCAGGATCAATACCTGACATTTCTTCGTAACTCCAGGCGAAAACGTCACAAAATTATTGGAAAAGGGATTTATAAGTGTGGACCTCATCAGTAGAACATGAGGCCTCGATATGAACATTCTCCATGACTATGGGTTTAATTGATATGTCGAGAGGGACGGTAGGTAAAATGTTACTCAAGTTCCCTTCGTACAAGACATCGTGTGTTGACTCAGGAACTGAAGAAATAACAAAAATGGTCGACGGAGTTGAAATCCATTAGTAGCTCTCTATGGTGGCACATTCTAGGAAGAGGATAGAACAATGATGTCCATTGTCCCATCAATTATCTTCCATAGACATCACTGACATGATCATCTCATCCATAGGAAAAATCACGTGAAACGGATCCAGAGATATATCACAGAGAGAAAGAGGAGTGGGGGTTGCCGATTGAATAGTGTGATAAGCGGATTCGACCGGACTTAAAGGCATCTTGTCGCTGTAAGTACTACCTATGGGTCATATGACTCAGGGTTTTCATGAACAGAGGCGGAGATCATATTAATCGAAGCGACAAAAGGAGAAGGAATATCAGGTGATGGGATTGGAAATGTACCCATCAAAGTTGAATCTTTCAAAAGACCCATGCCGACATTCTTGTAACTGGGAGGTGTCTTTGAGATAAAAGAAACGTTGCTAGTACGAGAATCGGAATTAAAGAAGGTCAGTTGGTCAACAGTAATGACCTTTCCTTGGTGTGGGAAACGCATCACACGGAAAAGGGTAGACACAACTGCGCGCAAGGAATCAATCCATCTACGGCCAAGCAAAAGATTATATTCAAGAGGTGTTAAGAACCAAATATCAATATAGCATAGAAAAACCTCAGAAAAAGTACTCAAGGCCTTGAAAAAGAGATAATTTCAGATAATAAGCCTCTTCGAGGGGGCAACCTCCTTTTACCCCACTTAAATGTTCAAGTACAAAATGATTCAAAATAAAAATGTCTCCTTGGTATATATAGGAGACTAGGAGGTATAATTACAACTAATGGCCTAAAGCAGGCATAAATAAAATAACATTACTAATATAATATGCCCTAATTAAGGGGTAATGAGCCAATATTAGGGCTTAACATGCCCCTCCCCTTGAGACAAGTGTTGTCCGCAACGCTTGAGTAACTCTGTATGCTTATGTATAAAGGACTCATCTTCCCAAGTGGAATCTTTAGCCAGTAGTTTCCTCCATTTAATGAGATACTCTGAAATGGATGTATTCCTCAGCTGGCGAATTCTTGTGTTAGTGATGGCTTCAGGCTCCAATATGATTTTTCCTTCCTCATCGAGTTCTAGCAATATAGTTTGAATTGGGATCTTGTCCCCTATAACCTTCTTTAAGCATGAAACATGGAAAACCGAGTGTACTCGTGAAGATGCAGCCAGCTCCAATTTGTATGCCATAGTACCAATCTTTTGCAACACCTTATAAGGGCCATAGTACTTTGGTGATAATTTATTATCCTTCTTGGCTTGCTTGAGGGACATCTATTTGTATGGTTGTAGTCTTAAAAATACCCAATCCCCTACTTCAAAACTTCTTTCACTACGATGTTGA
>JASDQU010883263.1:20083-41336 GCA_032191745.1 Picea mariana
GGACCATGCTCAGGTCGCTCCTGCTCTCGGTACTCCATGTCTAGGACCATGTGGGCCTCGAGACATGATCTCCTAGTTATCCCTAGATATCGGGGATAACAGTACACATAGATGATAATGGTAAGTTGTGGTTGGAGTTCAGTATGAACATTGTAAAACTAGTTTTTATCCCTGTTGCTTTCCATTATAAGTTTTCTTCAAGCATAGGTCATGTCTATAAAGAAGAAAAGGTTATGTCTTGTGTAAGTTTGGTAGGAGGTCTGTTGTATGTGATGAAATGGTTAAGACCAGATGTTTCACATGCAAATGATGTTTTCAGATACATAACAGATTCAGGTGTTGCAGTGAAATGGGTGCTTCAACGTTTGAGAAGCACAAATGCCACCTATAATGGTTACACTGAGATAGTCTGTGATAATTGTAATGTATATTTTACAGGTGTCTTGGATAGAAGGAGATCTATCACTACATATGTCTCAAAAGACTGTTGTGAAAGACTTGTTGGAGGTGGAGTGACCCCTCAGGAAATCCAAACTCGTGCAAGTCACACATGCGAGATCATGGAACAAGTTTTATTAGAGAAGTTGCAATGGTGCTTGACTTCTATTGGCTTGCAACATAGGTGATGAATAAATTGGACAATGATATTTAGGTAAATTGTTGTCAAGGTGGAGATTGTTGGATAATACCAACCAATTTACACTCGTTTTTTTAGATATTGGGAAGATTTTATGGCCCCTATTATTTTGTAATTAGTTGGATCAAATCAGCCAGATTTAGAATAGGGATAGAGGCACACTAAATGTCATCAGTTCCTTGTAACTGAATTAAGACTGCTATATATCTATGTAAGCATGTTAAGGCAGAGTGTGAGATGTGAGAGTGCTTGAGAAGCATGAGCGTGAGTGGTCTGGCTGATGTATTATCTCCCTTGCATAATATTAACCGAATATCATTGGCTCATGGATGTTTCCCTATATAGGGTTTTACCACGTAAAAAAGTTTTGTCATATCTGTGTTTTCTTATTTGCTTGTATCTTGTTCTATATTTGTTTCCGCTACAGAACAACACTAAGTATAGGAATAATATTATTTTTTCAATTAGTTGAGAGCTTATCTTTTTTTAAGCTAAAAAGGCCGGGGGGACCTGCCAAAACAGGAAACCAAGTCCAATCCCCGACGAAATATGAGATTTTTTCAATCAAAAGACCCATACAGATAAACCAAAACAGATTTATGTCTAGAGTTCAAAACCCACCCTCTATAGTTGTACCATTAGCCAACTATATTAGTCGAGCTTCAACCACAAACCCTACCCTAGTATCATAGATATATTTAGCTTGGTGACAAGTAAAATAACATTCAGAAACCAAAGAACCACAAACCCATTAACTTGACACGTTTGTCGTTGGTTGCGCCTTGCTCGACTTGGTGGCGCACTTGTTGTTGGGTTCCACCGTGTCCTTCTACTCTTTTTCCAGGTCAATTGGGAAGCTTGTTGAACCAAGTAGGCTTGGGGTGCACTTATTATCCTTATGTTGACCTAGTTCCTAAGAGGATGAAGACACATTCTTCGATACAATCACAATGGCTTACAGACACAAAGTCTTATGGAAGGCCTTCATGTTTTCAACCAGCACCATGGTTTTGCTAAGGACATTACCATCACATTAAGCATGGGTACACAACATGAGTATCCCTGATACTTTTGATATAAAGAGATGCATGAATGACCTAGCAACTTCTGTAGAAGAGACCAAAGATTGACTAGTGCCTTCGCTGACAATTGGCACAAGTATGAGAAATCTAGAAAGAGTGTATCAACTCTCAGTGCGAGCACATAAGCAGCTTAGGGACAAGGTTTTCCATGAAGTAGAGGTGCACCATGAGTCTTTCTTTCAATCATTTGAAGCTTATGGTTCTAGTCTTTCTTGTATTGGACTATGCAACACTACCAGATGATGAAAAAACACAATGATCCCAATGAATGACTTGGACGAGCTTTTGAAAGTAATATCCTTGCTTTGAGGACAAATTAATTTTGAAGAGGAAGGCAATATTATGTATATAAAAATAAGATAAGGATAATAAAATATAATAGTAAGCATTTATAAATAATTAATAAATAAGTAAGTAAAAAGACACACCTCTTCAGAAAGAGGCAAAGAGGCATCATGTAGACTATATTTATAATCGGGTCCCATTCATTGTAAATATCATTCATCATTCCTATTCATGCTATTACTCAAATATATTGAGTAAATTACCAAATGTTTCCGCTACAATGGTCTCACTTAATCTTGTGAATTTTGCTTATGGATTATTTCAAGTGTAGTTGTACTTATCTAGTAGTGGTTGTGCACTCTGTTGGTTTCTTCCTTGAACAAGTCCCTTCTTCAAAACCCTTGGAAGATTATTAGTGGCGTATCTTCCCTTGAACCATCTTGAATTTTGTAAGGAACTAAGTGGATTCGCTAGGGTTTGTAGTGGATAACCCTAGATATCACCCTAGATCTACTTACATCCTCTCAAGGGAGTACTTAGTTGACCCCATATGCCCCAAAAACATTTGTAGGCACTTATCTTCTCTCATCTAGTCAATCTAAAATTCAAAACTTAAATTTGTATATTTGTTTTAGGGTAAATGTAGGGTTTGTTTAGCTTACATTTAATTTTTAGCCATCAAAATCCTAGACGTCTAGGGTTTTCTTGCATATTTTGACCTAAAATTTTAGGGTTTTCATGGATGTTTTTTACCTAAAATCCTCTCTCTTGGAAAATCACCATACATGGTTTGTATTACAGTAATTTTAGGGCTAGACGTCTTGGTTTTATTGGCTGGTATATGCTCTTAAATTTTCAGAATTAATAAGTTAATTAAACCCTAGTTTTATCCATTGTTTTAGCCCTAACTTTTACTTATTTATAATATGTTTAAGGGGCTAAATTGTATAGTTGTTATAAATTGTCTTATGTTTCAATTTACTTATCTTTTATACAAGATTTATAACAACCATAAGTAATTTTCAGATTTGTAGCGTTTGATGATCATTTTGCATTGGATAATAACTTGACAAACCCCTTGAATAGCCTTAAAGCACATCGAACTCAAATATGGAATTTACCTTGAAGTATCCACTATTTTTTGACTTGTATATCATAATAAATTGGTGGTGAATTGGGTAGCTACATAGGAGACCTTGGACTTGATTGTGTCTTTCCTTAGGAATCCTTGAAGCTATTAGGGAAGCCTCTCTTCTGTTGGATTTATCCTTCACTAAAATGAGGGAAGTTGTTTCCTAGGTGATAGTGGTAACATTTCTAATGTTCCCTTCTTTTGTTCCTTGTGAAGGATTTGCAATGTGGTGCAAGATTGTGTGATAACATGTCCTACTCCACTAGCCTCTTGGGTGGAAACACCTTTAACTCTATACAAAGAACAACATACTTTCCTAATAGTTGTTTCATTTCAGCATGAAGTTGTTTGGATGTTACTTCAACATTTTGACCTTTTATGTTCATTGATTTATCCTACTAGGATCCTACAATCAACATCATGAATTTTTTTATTGATGTTAATTAATCTCTTATCTTAGTTGGTTGAAATCAACTAAATGGTTTTCTTGCCTTTATTATTGTTAATGATGTAAGGCTTACCTTTCGTAATCAACCTCCATTTCTTGTCTATTCAAAATAAGGTAGCATATCTATCACAAAGGTGTGGATTACCAAAGACAATTTACATGCATTTCAACTCATCAATAAACTAAATTAAAATTATTTGAACTTTCATTAGTAGATGACTTGAAGCTCAACATCTTTCTGCAAACATCCCAATTAGGATACGATCATGTATGTGTTGCATTCTTCAATACCAACTATTGAATTAAGGACATATATATTAAGTTATTTTGGTTGTGTCCAAGATGGTTTCCTTAACAGTCTTCTTGGTTATCAACAATTCCTTTTGCAAACCACACATGCACATTTCTTTTCTTCAAAATATGGGGATATAAAAACCTTACCTTTGACGGCATTTTTAGGCCTCAAATTAACTATTAAGGGGACTTTCTAATTGGCATCAAAGTTTCCTTCAATTTCTCAACTTACTACCTTCATGGATTAAATTTTGAGGAACCTTTTACTAGCTTTAATATTGAGAATATGTTTAGGGTGTAGTTCCCAACAATGGTCTTTGTCATGACCATTATTTTGGAAGTTCTTGCATTTCAGATTCTTTGATCATGTGGCATTTGTAAACTTCTTCTTACATTGTTTCTTTTGCTCCTTATCAACCTCTCACCTCGAAGTGCTAGCATTGTTATAGGTTTTGTGCTATGTTTTACCTCAATGTCCATGGATTTCTTGTAGGCTTCATCAAGGACATTTACCTAAACAAGGATGACTTCCCATTTGTTACGTGCAATTCCTATATACATAAGTTCATTTCTTATATGCATGGGTTAATTATGTGGGTTATATGTGAGGGTTGGGAGTGGGGGTTATGTGCAATTGATCTAGGAGGATCCAGAACATTCACAAAAGGTACAGGAGGATCCATCAAAGATCAAAATTTGACCATCTCAAATGCTCTCGAAAATTCCATCAATGTGTAGAGCTCGGCGATATCTTTCCAACGGCACAAAAATCACTTCAAACGAAGTTCATATGCAAATGATATGGTTGGTCAAAGTTTGGCCAAACCAAACAAAAATTCAAAGGGAAAATTCAAGGGTGACACATGTCACCACTGCAAGGGTGACACATGGCACATATGGTATAGGTGACGTGGATACCTCTCAAGGCAACACGTGGTAGGAAGGTGATGTGGCATGACAGGTCGACAGATGACTAGGCAACCGTACAATCCAAGTGGGATAATCAATTGTTGACACGTGGAAAGGATAAGCCAATAAGAGGCTGCCACATGGAAACCTCCCATTGGTCATTAATGGTTATTGTTTACCAAAAAATATGGGAGTCGACAGGGGTCGAACCCGCGACCTCCCATAACGTTACCAAAGCCTCCATTATCAATACGCCCCACACATGTTTCTTAACCAGATAGCTTGGAAAATATATTTAAGCTTGGTCAAAGGATTATTCAGTGGCAAAAAGGGTCGAGGGCCTGAACCCTCAACCCATAGTTTATGGTTTTATTGACATATCATTTGACCAACACATAGTCCATGGGGGTGTTTAAAACATATACTATATATATTATATATAGTTCTAACTTCCAACGAATAAATCGTAACAACATACGATATATAATATATGGTTATAACCATATATAAAAACAAAACCAATGCATGCAAATTTATGGTGGATCGAACTCGGAACCTTCGGGTTATATTCTGGAGGCCTAATCAATATGCCAACGAAATCCCTTATTACAATATTCCCCAACTAATCATTAAGTATTTTGCCTATGAATTTAGATGGGGAGTTAAGTCCCACGGCCTATATATTGGGCGTGATTTCCCATGTTTACACATAGAACGAGGAGAGGCATGGATCCCAAGATGACATAGATCTCGAGGAGAAGGTATTGTATGGATGCATAGATTTTCATGCTAAGAAAAGGCTAAGCATGGTGTGTTTTGATATGCATTCCATGAGGTATATATACTTCACCTAGACAAATTTATACTCATTTTTCACGATTTTTCACGAGTATGAATTTGACGTCTATTTTATGATCAGAGGTCATTTGTAAAAGTCTTAGTTCATATTGTCATTAATGAGCATCATAGTCCATCTTTTGGCATGTAAAGAGGGTGTAATTGAGCCAGTTTGGAATTTGGTCGACTTTATACTCAAATTTCTCATAATTTCACAAGGATTCTAATGGTGAACTCATTTTCTTGTTTTGAGTAGCAGAATTAAAGAGAGTTGTTATGGGACTTATCGGTAAATGCAGACATAAACATATCCACCTAGATCTAGAACAAAATAGAACAGGATATGATGCTTTCCCTAAGCTCTAACCATTGAGTTTACTATTTAACAAGAGATAGGCAACATACCATTTAAATATCGCTCTCTCCTACCATCGTCATCCTAGCTCTACTCCGGTGCTCCTGTGATATTGAATCTGCAAGGGAACACAAGCCAACCAAAGTGAAATCAATATAATAAACTCAACAGGAACTTATGTATGTGATCAAGGAATCATACAATAAAACAAAGCAAGTTTTATGGGAAAGAAACATATCACTGTGTTATATTGAAATGAAAGTGGAGATTACAACCAAATCCTTGATGCCGCAAGGTCCCCTCTCAGTGACTCTTTTCTCCAACACACACTTGCTCCAACCTTCAATGAAGAAGATCCACAATGACTTGATGAATTCAAATGAAGCCCTCAAGTATGAAATGAAGTAGAACTCCTCATCCAATTCTTAGCCTTGAATCAACCTTATGTGCTTAACCTTTTCCATGAGAGATCCCTCTTTATATAGGGGAAAGAGAGATGGTTGAATAGATTAGGATGATCCCACCAAATTAGAGAAGTGAGTAAGATCCAAACCATTCGAACGCCACCTCATCTTCTAGAAGATCCCCTTCTAGAACTTTCGTGAAACTTGACCTTTTCTTAGTCTTTTGACATCGTCTCACCCTAGTTGTAGAGCAGACTACGAAGACGTCGCAGGCCAGCTTTAGGGAAAGGGGTGACGATCAAGCATCGTCCCACCCTGCATATAGTGCAGCCTGCGACGACCTTTCTTTATAAGGTTTTCAAGAAGAGAAATCCAGTCTCTTCCCTCGTGGTAAAAGATTATTTTTTGGGAACATGAACACATGTCTGTTAATGGATCACTGGGGTGACCAAAATAATGCGTAACATAATGCCCCCCAAATTATGAGACCGTAACTTGTGACGGCCGAAATACTTTGTAGAATGTGTGTGTCGGAAACAAGGAGTGCACCAATCGGGAACCTGCAAACAGTCAATCATCAGCATAATAATATACCATTGTCTGAGGTAGGCATTCCCATACTTAGTTTACAAAATGTCAAGTGATTCATGGCCACTAAATATACACCATGGATCCATGCCAATGAATCAGCATAGCTGCCAGGAATACACTGTGGATATATGCGTTAAAATGACTCAATATTCGAACATAGCCACGAGACATACATAGTGGACCTATGTGTCAATACAAATCATAAATACTCCATCGCAACCTAGATCGAAATGATGAGATCCAGGGTCTTCATTTCCAACATCCCTAAGTACGAATATAACCATGTGATTACAGGTGCTAAAGTCAAACATGGTAGAAACCACTTGATTACCGGTCAATGATGAGAACCATTAACAAGTGTGAGGGAAATCGCCATTGACGTCAATGAATCCCAAGGTACCCTAGTACAATCCAACGAACGTGAATAAATGAGTTGAAGTTGAACACTTGATGGAATCTCCCAATCAAAGGTCAATGATGTGAACCCACTGTTGGAAGCGAAGAGACTTGCCATTGAGGCATGTAGGCTCTAAGGTACTAAATGATTTCTAATTCTTATTCCTAGATAATGAGTTGAAATCGACAGGAAAAGACTTGCCACTGGAGGGCCTTAATGTATCCCCCATCAGCGACACGAAATAAGTAACATATTTGAAGTAGATCAGAGTATGAGGTGATTTGAAACTAACACAGGGAAGGCCAACATGGTACAAAATTTATAACTGCAGATGGCCGACTCGATAGAAGGCTTATTCAGGTTAGACTTCTCTTGAACATATGAACGACACGACAATAGTATTAGAAACATTGACTCAAGGAGGACCCGGCGTATGGACATGTGGATGGTCAAATGAGAGACAAATGGATTTCCCAACCCAGACACAGTGATGAGGGGGGTGTCATGTTCAAGAGCAACTATAACTGCCACTAACACAAATACAGAGACACATTCCTTTCCTAATTTCCCCCCACCATTTCTGACAAGTACCTCTTTATTTTTACGCAAGCTTGAGGAGGATAACATATGTTTGTTGATGTAAGCTCAGCCTTCGGATGAGTCCCTCGGATTATGTTTAATGAACCCTAAGAAGGAGTGGTTCGATCCCATATGGGTCTTTTGATGTTTGTTTAACGAGTCCAAAGAGAGAAAACTCAAGGGTTTTTCATGTTTAGAGAGTCTGAAAAACACTTAAAGAGAACTCCATTAGTTCTTTTTTCATAACTTAATCCGATGAGACCGAAAAAGTGATAACCTACCGCTCATCAAATGTTTTCTTCAAATACTTTTACGAGCGTGAAAAGAACAAGATCGCTTGGAAATATTTTCGTTTTTACATAGAGTGAAAAGAGATTAAAAGATACTCCATGGGTTTTGTTTTTCGTGTTACCATTACGAGTTCGAAAAAATGACAAAAAACTACTTGATTAAATTTTCATGGTTTCACAAGCATGAGAAAGAATCAAGACTTGCTCGGAGTTTTTCTTGAAAACCCCTAAAAGAATATGTACATGCGTCCAAATATATCAAAAACAAACAAAAAATGAATCCTTGTTTCAAGAGCTCACTCCTAGACTCTTCACCTACAAAAATCAAATACTTACAAAGCCGTTAGGACTTTAGGGTTTAGGAAAATAATATAAAATATAAATGAAAAAAGTGAAAAAACTAATAAAAATGGGTAAAACTTCATTTCACTATTCCATTTGTTATTTCACCCAAACTTTGCTCCAAAACCCCCCATTTACCTCGATTTTCCACTGCAGATTGTGGAAGGCACGGTTGATCATTCAATGAATGGTCTCCACAGAACAGGTAATTTTCATCTATTTCAACTTTCCAAGGATCAAAATTCATTTTTCATTGGTTAGAAATAGGTTTTTGAGTCAAGTTTTTGAGGGTACCTATGCACGGAGGTTGTCGCAGGTGCCCTATATCGGCCCCTATGACGATCTAGGGTCGTCACAGGCGGCCTTAAAGCTGTCCTGCAATGACTTTGCACTGTGTAGATTCCCTGGCCTGCGATGTGTGTAGCTCAAAATTTTTCTAAGATAGATTTGTTAATAAAAAATTTCCAAGGAAGAAAATAATCGTGCCAATCCCTCTTTAATGTTCCATTGCAGGTTTTCCACAATAAAAATGTTGGAATGGCGTGAGAGAGAGAACAAGGAGGAAGACTACTTTGTCGGGAATGACCCAGGAACAGTAAATTTCCTCCGGCAGTGTGGATTGTTAAAATTCTTTAAGATCCAGGGTATGAGGGCCCAGTTGAGGTTACTAGAATACCTAGTTCACATGTGGGATGTGAATGAATAGGAATTCCATGTGGGGACTCACATTCTTACAATAGATATCGAGGATATCTACTTCTTGACCAGGCTATCTTGTCGCGGGTCCCGAGTCTCACTTACAAGCAGCAGAGGTGGAGGTGCACCCATGAACCACTATATCAACGAGCATTGTGTGCTAGGTATGTAGAAGCATAGCGGTAAAGTCTCTATAAGAGATGTCTGAGACTTGCCTCTACGGACTATCCTCTACACCATCATAGGAATGGCAGGGAGTGCAACTCCCCATATGGCTCTTCAGAGCTATTTCCAGTATGCGCTGGAATGTATGGAGCCCCGAGTTTTCAACTGGTGTGAAGGGGTGCTCAAAAGTACGAAAAATCAATTGACCAAGTGCAGGAGTGGTGACCTGAAATAGTTTGGATACGGATCGATTTTGGTGTCCTTCTTCCTAGAGAGGGTCCCAATATTGCACTTACAGGTAGAGTGGGGTATACCTGCCCCCACAAGATCCGAGAATGAACAGTTGGGTCGACCTCATGGCACAACATGCAGAAAGACTTAAGCATAGTATTTCTTTAAGTAAATCCCATTTATGGGTTCACTCAAAGGGATTCCATCGTAATCAACTAGCTCATAGGCTCCCTTATCCAACACACGTTTGACAATGTAAGGACCTCACCACATGGCCTCGAATTTACCGGCCCCTAGAAAATCATGATCTTGCTCATAAAGAAGAACTAGATCACCTTCAGAAAAAACATGTGCCTTGACATGTTTTTCATATTGGTCTTTAACATGTTTCTTCTGGGTTTCAATGACTAAGGCAACATTGCGACAGGTTTCGTCTAGTTGCATCAGATACAAAAAATGCTCCTCTTTGGCAGAGGTGTTGGGGAGAAGTTCAACGACCAGTTTCAAACACGGTATTTCACATTCAATCAACAAGATAACTTTGATACCATAAACTAACTGGAAAGGTGTGAATCCCATGGAAGACTTGAAGGATGTTTGATAGGCCCATAATGCTGAGGACAACATCGTGTGCCAATTTGTCTTATGAATTCCTATCATTCGTCGAAGCATAGTAATGATAAATTTGTTTATTGCTTCAACCTGAGCAATGGCCTATGGGTAATAGGGGGTTGAGTTTTCATGACAAAGATCCAACTTTTCAGTAAGTTCGAACATCATAAAATTTCGAAAATGACTACCGTGATCAGTAACGATAGCTTGAGGGACACCAAAACGAGTAATGATATGATTGAATATGAATAATGCTACAGTTTTTCCGGTGTTATCAAATGTAAGCATCGCCTCGACCCATTTAGTCAAATAATCCACAACTACAATGATGTATCCATGCCCCCCGACCGAGTGAGGATTACATGTCATGAAGTCAATGCCCCATTTGGAGAATGGAACAACGGAAACTACAGGATATAAGGGAGAAGGATGAGATCTTATCTTGTTATTATAAGTTTGGAAAGCATGGCATTTATGGATAGTAGTAATGCAGTCCTTAAACAAAGAAGGCCATAAATAACCCGCTTGTAAGATCTTTTGGGCAGTTGCATACCCAGACATATGACCGCCACATGCTCCAGAGTGACAGTAATTCAAAGCTTTCTCAGCCTCATCATAGGTGAGACATCATCAAAAAATAGAATCAATACCATGGCGGTAAAGGGTATCATCGAGGATGATGTACTAACGGTCTTGATACCATATGCGACGATGATCTGTACTAGATAGATCAGGAAGTTTGAGTCTGGAAATAGATAATTATATCTTCGTACCATATGTCATCAGAACTAATCAGAAAAATGGATTCGTCAGGCAAGGAATCCTCTGCCACATTTTCTGTCTTAGTGGAGGGAAGGTCACATATCAATTCAGCGAAAACCAAAGATTTCTTTGACTTGGCGGGTTCGAATTCCAAGTCAAACTCCTAGAGAATCACTATCCATTTGGAGTACTTGCCCCCAAGAAATTGTTGATTAAGGACATGTTGCATGGGATTGAAATAAGAAATAATGGTGGTTCTACGTAATAATATGTAGTGATGAAAACGTTGGACAGCTTGAACAACTACCAAGGCCAGTTGCTCCACATGTAGGTATTTGGTTTCGGTAGTCGTGAGACTGCGAATCAAATAGTATATCACATGTTTGTCATGCGAATCATCCTCTTGGACTAAAACCATAGCAATGGTAGAGTTTGAAGAAGCTAAGTAGAGGAAGTAATCTCGCCTATAGTCAGGGGGAAATAGTAATGGTGTATGGGTTAAAGCAAGTTTTAAAGATTTGAAGGCTTTGTTTGTAGTATCATCCCATACAAACTCGTAACCTTTCTTGAGTAGTCGGGTGAATCATTTCGTTAATTCATCGTAATTGGGGATGAATCAACATAAGAAGTTTGCCTTCCCTTCCCTTGCAAACTTTGGAGTTGGCGTAGTGTGGAAGGAGGAGGTAGATTGTGAATAGCTTCAACCTTCAAAGGGTCTACTCGAATCCCCTGTATCGACATGATAAAACCAATAAGTCGGCCAGAATCCACACAAAAAACACATTTGTGTGGGTTCAAACATATGCGGTAATAACGACAACATACAAAAATGGCCCTTAAATGTGTCGAGTGATCTTGAAGACGCATGGAATGCGTCGGTATATCATCTAGATAGGGCTGTACAATGTGCTCAATATCGTGGAAAGCATAAGACATAGCACGTTGAAAGGTCGTGCCAATGTTCTTGAGACCGAAGGGTAGTTTCTGGTAAGCGAAGTTTCCCCAAGGGCAAATAAAAGCAGCCTTGTGTTGGTCTGCGGGTAAAATATTAATTTGATTGTATCCGGAGAAACCATCCATTAAAGAGAAGATTTCACTGTTGGCACAGTCGTCAACGATATGGTCGTCGAAAGGGGTTGGGTAATTGTCCTTAGGACAAGCCTTATTTATGTCCCTATAATCTACACAAACAAGGATGGCTCCTTGTTTTTTATTTACCAGAACAAGATTGGATACCCAATCAGTCAAAGCCACAGGATAGACAAAGCCAGCTTTAAGAATTTTTTCAACCTCAAGCTTGATAGAAGCAACTTTGCATGGGTGTACTGGGTGAAGTCTTTGTCGAACGGGTTTAGCATCTGGGTATGTCTTAATCTCATGCACAACGATATCAGGATCAATACCTGACATTTCTTCGTAACTCCAGGCAAAAATGTCACAAAATTCTTGGAAAAGGGCTTTATAAGTGTGGACCTCATCAGTAGAACATGAGGCCTCGATATGAACATTCTCCACGACTCTGGGTTTAATTGATATGTTGAGAGGGACGGTAGGTGAAATGTTACTCAAGTTCCCTTCGTACAAGACATCATGTGTTGACTCAGGAACTAAAGAAATAACAACAATGATCGACAGAGTTGAAATCCATTGGTAGCTCTCTATGGTGGCGCATTCTAGGAAGACGATAGAATGATGATGTCCATCGTCCCATGGAGTATCTTCCATAGACATGACTGACATGATCATCTCATACATAGGAAAAATCACGTGAAACGGATCCGGAGATATATCACAGAGAGAAAGAGGAGTGTGGGTTTCCGATTGAATAGTGTGATAAGCGGATTCAACCGGACTTAAAGGCATCTTGTCATTGTAAGTACTACCTATGGGTCATATGACTCAGGGTTTTCATGAACATAGGTGGAGATCATATTAATCGAACCGACAAAAGGAGAAGGAATATTAGGTGCTGGGATTGGAAATGTACCCATCAAAGTTGAATCTTTCAAAAGACCCACGCCGACATTCTCGTAACCAGGAGGTGTCTTCGAGATAAAAGGATCATTGCTAGTATGAGAATCGAAATTAAAGAAGGCCAGTTGGTCAACAGTAACGACCTTTCCTTGGTGCGGGAAACATATCACACGGAAAAGGGTAGACACAACTGTGTGCATGGAATCGATCCAGCTACGGCCAAGAAAAATATTATAATCAAGAGGTGCATCGAAGACCTCAACTTATACATTGACTGATTTACCTTCTAACGTAATAGACAATGAGGGAAGAACACCGTAAGGTTTAAAACCTGTACCATTGAAGGCCTTAAGTGTATTGTGTGATTTGGTGAGGGCAGGAGAGCCAATAGCTTTCCAACAAGTAACGGACATGACGCAAGTCGAGGATCCTTCATCGATAACGATTCTATAGATATTCTTGTTTTCAACAACAACTTGGATTTGAAATGCTAACTGAGGAGGAACCCTTGGAATGTGATCTTTCAAGTCAAATATTATTAAATTAGTATCCGTAGGGTCAATTCCACCAATGGCCTTTAACAGTGCCTTTCGTTGAGTGGGAAAACTTTGAAGGACTTCGAGAGATGACATCGCGGAGGGTGTATATGCAAGGTCTTCTACAATGTTGTAGTTTTGTGCAACACGTGCGCGAGGATTGAACGCATACTTTCAAACAACACCCTTGGGAGGAGGGAGAATAATTGTATCAAGACCTAGTCTTTCAAGATGAAGAGGATCGTTTGGAGGTGAAGTTGGGGGAGGAGGTTGAACCAACGAGGGTGGGATATCATCAACTTTCTCTTTAGACTGAGAGTAATCTTTGGCTCGAGTTGCGACTGCAACTTCGTTCTTTTTAGAGTCACCAATACACATAAGTACATAAGAGGAAGTAGAAGGGGAGGGTTGGTCATGAATGACCAATTGGGATTACTACTGAGAAGGGAAAGGTTGTGAAAAAACAACAGGTCTAGAAGGATTTTCGGTCCCTTGGAGGAACTTAGTGACCTCAACACATCATGGACAATCTTTCGTGTAATGATCTTCGCCACAAATAAGGCAAGGGTAACAAGGTTTGCGTTTATCTTTCTCATCAACGGTCTGTGTTTTGGCTTTATCAGATTGTGGATTGTTATTCTTTCCCTCCTTGTTCTTACCCTTTCCCTTCTTTTTATTTTGGTTTTTCCCGCCAGGTGTGGATTGAATATAATTAACCTCAGTAGTCTTACCAATGGAAGGAGTAGGAGCATGAGTATTTTGTATATTAGAATTATTAGATTTGGGATTGGCGTGATCGACGTGTGCAGACTAAGTCTCAGCATAAAATGTGCCAATCACACCATCAGCAACATGAGAAGTTGTTGGGGGTTTCAGGGTAGGGTTGGTGGAAGGACAAGGAGCATCATGGATCAAATCATAAAGTTTTCTCATTTGCGAATAAACGAGATCTAGATATTGAGCACAACTAATATCCTGCTCTTCAGTGACAACACCACCCATGGTGACATCACGAGCGATAGGTCCAATGAGTGATTTGGTAAACCACTCAGCCAATAGTTTATCACGAAGAGGAACTTTGATTAAATGTCTTCATCTCCTCCACTCATGGATGTGATCAGAAATGTGAGTGGATGAGGATTGTTTGAAAGAACTCAAAATTTCGGTTCATGTCTCGTATCGAATCGATAACTAGTAATGTGTCAAAAAGGCCATGGCTAGGGTGTTAATGTCATTGAAGAATCCTCGTGGTAACTTGATGTACCATTTTGTTTCCGAACCCATGAGAGTTCGTTGGAAAAGTCATAGTCTGATGGAGTCATCCATCAAGGATTTGGATGAACACCACAGATGAAAATTCATAACATGATTATTCATATCTTCTCTTATTTGACCGTCAAATTTAGGAATGTCAAACAGTAACTTGGTTGGTATGACTGGCCAATAAGGAGAATGTAAGATAGGATCATTCAAAATCCTAGACAAATCAGGTAAATCCAAAGTGGCTAGAAAAGACAATTGTCGGTTCACTTGAGGAAACTGGTAGTTTTGAGGGGGAAGCCTTGTAGGTATACCAATAGGACCATAAGCAGTCTGCAAATAATTAGACAGTCCTGACAGATTTAGTTGTGGAGTATTTTGAGGCATATAGCCCACATGGTTGGGTTGATTAGGGATGTTCCCTTGGAAAGGAACATTAGATTGAAAGTTTTGACCCCAAGTGGGATTCAAAGAACCTAGATACGGTTGACCGAGATTAGTGGGTACACAAGAATTGACTTGAGGATGTTTCCCCCCAGAAGGCTGTAGATTTCCCTGGAAAGGAAGGTTCCAAGGTTGAGATTGTAACACAGGTACGTTTTTTCCATAAACCGGGTTATGGACTCCAACCTGAGGTTGCCCCCCAAGTTGAGGTTGTGCTCCAATCTAAGGTTGTCCCCTAAATTGAGGTTTCCCCCTAGCTTGAGGTTGATCTCCAACAGGAATCTGGAAACCAGAAGTGAAAGAAAGATTGGTGCCTCCAACTGGATTGGAGCCACTAGGGCTAGGATGATGAGATCCTCCTAGCAAAGGTGGAGGAGGAACACAAGGCCCTTCGTACAGTATCTGGGTAGGTGTAGGAACAAACTAACTCGCAATGTTGTACCTAGGGGGAACAAAAAGTTCAGAACCTCTGGATGGGACCTAGGTAGGGATAGGAATGGAAGTATTCAAAGCTCTATACCCAGGGGGAAGTGATGGATTTGGTCTAGATGGAAGTGGTGTTCCAATTGGAGTTTGGGTGACAATCACATTTCCGGTAGAAACCGTGGTAGCTCGTGGGACCATAATAGAATGGGCCATCTGGAGAGGAAGGATCGAGTGAGAACCGACCAACGACTAGTCTGAAATGGTGGTGACACTCCTAGTAGTACCAGTAAAATGGTCTAAAGGTATTGTATAGGTAACAAACGTCTCAGGAATTTGTGATGCCATAGGTTGATCATGACTAGCTCCTAGGTTACCGTAAATATCACGTACTGTCAAAGGGACAGAACTATGATTAGAAGTTCTGATAGTGTGAGCCAGGGTCCTAAATGATTCACTATGAAAAAGTGGATCCTCTACTCCAGACCCAACATTAGGTCCAATAGGTACTCCAGTATTTTCAAAAACAACAATTTATCCTGATGAATTCATCTGGAGCAAGTGTGCGTCTTTTCTAATATTCAATAACAGATTTGGGGGGAGTTGGAAAGCCTCTAAGGAATCCGAAACAATTTGAAATCCTTCCAAAGAGTGTGTGCTTCCAACTTCAGAAGCTACTTCGTTATTGAATACTCCCTCGGGAGAGCCTTCTAGTGAGTTAGGAAGCAAAGGTTGGTAACCTTATAGATCTTCTGGGGGTAGCCCTTGCATCCTACGTGAACAGCGAAGGCCAATGTTGGCTGAACCAAGTAAAGAACGAAAAAAAAATATGGCCAACTAAGGAAACAAACAAACCTTAGTAATAAAATCTAGAAATAAAACCAAGCAAACAAACCTTCTTATTTTGAAGTCACTAGTTGGTGATGAAATCCAACATCGCGAAGTCAAGAAAATAAGGGGCTGGAATAAAGCAGGTGGAAAAGTTACATTGATGACCTGCTTAACGGACTTATACCTTGGTGCAAACTCCTACACATAATCGTGGGTATACCCTCCAAGGAGCCCGAGTGAGTTTGGCCAACGTCGATTCCAGGTACCGTGAAGAGTTGCCCCTCCACAGTCACCTTCTGTAAAGACCCTAAAGAGATAGGCTACTAAGGTTACCAACTACAACAGTGATGCCTGGGGAAAAATTCGATAGTCTTATCTATGCGCAAAGGTAGGGTATCTAGCCTGAAATCAACTCGAAAGGATTCCACTCATAATTGTGGGTATACCTTCAAGTGACCCCCAATAATACGTGCAATCTCTACACCAAGACCAACAAAGTAAGGTGAGTAACTCTGCCAGTCTTAATGTGACCTCATGTTTGACCCTTGTGTGAGAAGGTCTTCCCAGGACAAAATGTAGCAATTGGATTTGAACTCTCCCTATCACAGGATACTAATGTGTGTTTTGATGCTTTGGAGAGTGTGCCTTACAACCTATTCCAAAGCGCTATCCTAGCTAATGTTCGTGAAAAAGGTCCCTAGAAAATAAAAATTACTAATAAATTTTAAATTTACCCTGTGTTTTAGAGGTTGTTGTTTACTCAAAAGGGAGATGAAGATGAAACTGTTGAAGTTGTGAGCTTGACCCAATAAAATGCAAGAAGAGATGAATGTGCAATTTTTCAATTCAATGAACTCTAGTTACAGTAGGGAGAAGGTATTCTTTTGAAGTACAAGAAGCTACGAATGGAAATTATTTAATTTCGAATGAACACAATTCCAAATAACTACAAACTACAAAATTTTCAAATTCTTCTCTTTACAAATATTTCAAATGCAAAAATTTTCTTATGAGAGATTACTAAAAGAATAAATGAATTCAGTTCTTCCTTTTCGAAACAAAATCAGAGATGTAATGACGAAAGGAAGATGTAATCCAAGAAAATCAAGACACTCTCAACACAATTCCCAAATCAAACTCGTAATATAGACAAAATAAAAAACACAAGAAAAATTTCTGTCATATGCAAGAAAAATGTGTTTCCTAATCAACAAACAATCTGAAAATAAAATGAATCCAAAAATTCATACAAACCAAAAACCCTTTGTCAAACAATAACCCAGATCAAGATCCAAGATTATATCCTTATGACAATGATCACAGGCAAAAACTTGCAAAATGAAAAGAAAGATTTCCAATCACTGAAAATCAATCACGAGCAAGCTTTAAACTCATAGATCAATCAAGCATGGACATTATAAGTTCACCCCAGGAAACCAAAGTAAAACTAGGAGGGAAAAAGACAAATTGATTCACTCCAAAAAAATCTATAGGAGTCGTCGCAGGCTGGGTATGGGACACAGTGCGACGAACAAGGGTCGTCGTAGGCTGCTAGCAGAGCATAGTGTGATGTCATCGCACTGGATTGGTCAAACAGAGTGGAATGTTTAGGGTTCGTCGCAGACTGTCAATGAGACACAGTGCGGCGATCTCTGTAAATGAAGAAAAATTGGGAGAAAGACAAAAACTGTAATGGAACTTCTAGACCCAGTGAGTCTAAATGGATCATCCACAGACTCAGAGAATGAAATTTATCAGAGAAAGGTAGGCTAAAGACAAATGGGAAGAAAAAAATCAAAAGGAGGTCGTATCCACAGTATGGTCGCCAATTTTGTTATGGGACTTATCGGTAAATGTAGACATAAACAGATCTCCCTAAATCCACCTAGATCTAGAACAAAACAGAACAGGATATGACGCTTTCCCTAAGCTCTAACCATTGAGTTTACTATTTAACAAGAGATATGCAACGTACCATTCAAATATCGCTCTCTCCTGCCATTGTCATCCTAGATCTACTCCGATGCTTCTATGATATTGAATTTGCAAAGGAACACAAGCCAACCAAAGTGAAATCAATATAATAAACTCAACAGGAACCTATGTATGTGATCAAGGAATCATACAATAAAACAAAGCAAGTTTTATGGGAAAGAAACATATCACTGCATTATATTGAAATGAAAGTGGATATTCCAACCAAAGCCTTGATGTCGCAAGGTCCCCTCTCGGTGACTCTTTGCTCCAACACACACTTGCTCCAACCTTGAATGAAAAAGATCCACAATGACTTGATGAACTGAAATGAAGCCCTCAAGTATGAAATGAAGTAGAATTCCTCATCCAATTCTTAGCCTTGAATCAACCTTATGTGCTTAACCTTTTCCATGAGAGATCCCTCTTTATATAGGGGAAAGAGAGATGGTCGAAGAGATTAGGATGATCCCAGCAAATTAAATAATCGAGTAAGATCCAAACCATTCAGATGCCACCTAATCTTCTAGAAGATCCCCTTCTAGAACTTTCTTGCAACTTGACCTTTTCTTAGTCTTTTGACATCGTCGCACCCTAGTTGTAGAGTAGACTATGGAGACGTCGCAGGCTAGCTTTAGGGCAGGGGGCAACGATCAAGCATCGTCACACCCTGCATATAGTGTATCTTGCGACGACCTTTCTTCATAAGGTTTTCAAGAAGAGAAATTCAGTCACTTCCCTCATGGTAAAATATTATTTTTTGGGAACATGAACACATGTTTGTTAATAGATCACTAGGGTGACCAAAATAATGTGTAACAAGAGTCCATTAAATAGGCTTTTGTAATCCCATGTTGTAATGTAATTTGACATTTTGAGATGGTGAATAACAATCTTACTATCTAAGAGGACTTGAAGATGAAGTGAATTATGTCATCAATGTATGTAATTTGAGTTCTTTTATTTTTTGTTGTGTCATCCCAATAATCTTCATATTGATCATCAGTTTATGAGTTTTTGGAGAAAGAGCACAACATCACTTTTCTGCAAATCAACTCAATAGGATCAAGAATTAATTTTGAATCAAGTTAGATGCTATATGCATATTTTAAGGGAATAAATGGTATCTAAGGATTTTCATATCAGCAAGGATAAGCACAATACATGTCAAATGCATTGCTTATGTTAGGTGTGTTTCTTATGTGCATGGATGTGTGGATAGGCACTTATATGCATGAGTGAATCAATTATTTATGTTTCTTATATACAAGATTTAGCTACGTGGATTGCATAGGAGGATTAGGTGAAAGGGTTAAATGTGTGGATAGGCTCATCACTCATGTTAGGTATGTTTCTTATGTGCATGGATGTCTTATATAATGGGTCCCTTATCTTGAATCATGATTTTAGAAACTCTTAGGTTGGGAGCAATATGCCATCCAATGAGACTATGAATTACAAATGCTTGGAAAATATATATTTCTATTTCTAAGGATAATCCACATTAATACAATGATAGGAAGGGATCCACCACAATAATGGAACAACTTGAATAATCAACTAATTTCTCCAGTACATTTTCATGAGATCTTCCCTCTTTGCCTTCAACCACATCTGAGAATTATTTCTAAGAGATGTTAGATGTGTTAGTAGGTGCATCTATTATGTTCATGAGTGTGTCACTTATGTGTGGTTCTTATATAGATGGGTTAATTGCATGAGTTAACTATGTGGGTTACATGTGTAGGTTATGTACATGGGTTATATGTTTGGGTATAAGGTGAAAATTTTTCTTGGTACAATACATGAAAACTTTTTTTGGTGTGATAAATTGCATAGAAGGAAAAATTACTTTCCTATGATATGGAAAGACTTAGTGAATTTCAAATTTTTTTATTGTTTCACAACTTAGTAACTTTTCATCTTTTACGGCGTATTGGGGTCTTTAAATATTTCTATTGGCACAAAGCATCGCAGCATTGAAAAGTTTCTAAAGTCATGAGACGTCACATCGAAAGTAATTTTCATCGTAACATATCAGGTCTCTAGAATTTTTATGTCCATGTGATACAATGCATCTCAAAACAATTTGTATTGTGATACACCGCAAAGCATCAAAATTTGAATTTCCATGACAACTTCCTTTATCGCACAAAAGAGAAACTTCCAACAATGTAATGAGAATCATTTGTTGCACGAAGGGAAACTTTCCCAAGGCGTGACACATCGCAAACTCATCAACTTTTCGAAAAAAATGTGTGGATAATCCCGTATAACATTAGGACAAAATTTCCCAGCGCACAACAAAGGTCATTTTAGCCCTTAGGTAAAAAAAGGTCAAATTATTTTATAAAATTCCATTGGACCATTTCATTTTTCATTCCATATCTCCTCGAGCACATTGACACCAATGGATTTCCCAAATATTCTCAAGGCCACCACAATCCATGAAAATCGTACCATACTCCCTCAAGTTGCCATTTTTTGCTTCTTAGATAAGCATCATATCTAATATTGTATAGAATTGGATTCTTTTGTTTGCAATTCACATATTGGCTATCAAAGAATCCTTTTGCTCAATTTTCCTTGCCACATGGCCTTTCAACCCATTAAAGGATAAAACTAGGGAATTATTAGAACCTCATTCTTTCTAGCGACTAAAAAATCCTCTAGACACTCTTAATTACAAATGAAACCAAAGCATGCCCAAGGGAAAACACCACATTATTTTTTTCATCCAGTTGACCCTATGTTAATATCCAT